>PVJH01048949.1:0-10567 GCA_004026705.1 Nesogale talazaci
GAGTCCATTGTGGCAGCCACGGTATCAATCCATCTCACTGACGGGCTTCCTCTCATCACTGACCCTCTATGTTACCAAGCACAGTGCCCTTCTCCGAGCACCAACCTCTCCTGATTATATGTCCAAAGTACAGGAGACAACATCTAGGCATACTCCCTTCTACGGAGCATTTCGGCAGTATTTCCTCTACGATAAACCTGTTCTTCCAGCAGTCCACACAGCACACTCAATATTCCTTGCCAAGATGCAAACGCATGGATTCTTCTTCCTTGTTCGATATGTAACTTTGCATGCCTATGAGACAATCAAAAATACCATGGCTCGAGTCAGGGTTCTAGACTGGTAAACAAACTAAGATACGATGAAGCATACAGTTAAAAAATAAAACCTTAAAAAGTATTCATTCTGAAGCACATCTGACTCCAAGGGTTTCCAATAAATAGCCAAAAGGTTGGGTCCACAGGTGGTGGTTTCTTGCATCAACCAAACAGCAGCTACCAGGGTTAGATGCCACACGCACCTCTCAGCACCAAGTCACCAGGCTCTCTGGGCATGGTGGTCAGAAGCAGAGCACTGGACCGGGCTAGACAGGCTGGAGGCTGAGCTGACGGGTCAAGCAGATAGAGACCGAGGGAGGAAGGTAGAGTTGCTTCACTCACTCCAGCTGGAGCACCCAGCCATCAGGCACATTCTTAGGGCTGTGTAGTCACTTTGTTTCTCCCCTCCCCGCCTCTCCTCCCCAGCAAGCGTTTGAAAGTGAATCTGGTTTTCCTTCTCAACCCTGGCTCCCTCTAGTCTGGGCCAGCTGCCATTGAATCACAAGGGCCACTCAAATGTTTGTTGGGTTTGTTGGGTTGTGTTTTTAAGCTCTTGCGAGCATTACACTAAATAAAAGAATTTTCTTCAGTCTTCCTCACTGCGACTCGCCCTTATGACCCATGAAATGAGACTCCATTTCAAGAGAGAGTCTGCTCAGAGAAGATTACACACACAATTACAAGTCTGCTATACGTGAGCACTGTGCGTGTGAGTGCAGCAGAAGCAGGGGAGAAAGCAGGAAATTTAAGAATAGAATCACTGTTATGTCAAAGGAAGGTTTCTCTCATACACCAATACCCTTAAACCTAGCCATGGTGGGAAGGGACCTGACCCCCGCATCTTAGAGAGCCCTGCTCCGGCCGCTCCCACCCCGACCCCTGTTCATCACCAGGGCTGGTGGGCACGTGCAGCCAGAGTCCATGAGCCCCCTTCTCAAGCCTGCTCGGCAGACTCAGCACCCCCGAGTCCCCTGCTCAAATGAGAGCCGAGTTCACTGTCGTGGATAGCAAGGAGAATTCCTACGTGCAAAGTAAATCAGGGAGGGACGCCAGGCGGCCATCCATTTGTGCCCATCTCAGGGCAGAATGGGGCAGCATGTGAAAGCCAAGAGGACATTTTGGAGCCTGGGCACCGCGAGCCGACTGTCCATTTGCCACCAATTTCTGGCACAGAAGTCTGTGGGGCTGGAAATGTCTCATTTGACTCTAGCCTGTCACACTGTTATAAGGAAGTATATGCATCCTTATGCATCCTCCCCTTCTTTTTAAGATCAGAAACCCAGCCGCCATCCCTCCCTTTTAGCTAAGCACATGGCTTCCACACCACTAGTTCTACTTCTCAACCTCCCTTGCAGCCAGATGCGGCTATTTGCCAAGGCTGTGCAACCCAGTGCGATATGAAATCATGTATGTAAACTGTGAGTCACATCCTTGGAAAAGGAAGTTACTTTCGCTTTTACTTCTCGTTCTTTGGACTAGCACTTGCACCAGTGTTAAGGCCAGTCTCTACCAAGAAGATAAAAAACCTTACGGAGTGGAAGACGAACAAGAAAAAGGAACCAGGTTCCCTGGGAGGCCTCATGAAGTAGGCCCACCCACCAATTCTGAACTTACAGTAAGGGGGGAGGAATTTGCTTCTGCCTTATTTGATTCATTGAAGGTCATGTGTTTCTGGAGCCCATGGGTGTGCAAAACTATTAGCCACAAGCTTGGCAGTGCAAACTCACCCAGGATTTGGAAGGCAGGTCTCCAGATGTGTTTACAAAGGTCACAAAGTCTTGAAATGTCTATTGAATAAATCTACTCTGCAGATACAGGGTCTCCAAGAATCAAGTTGTAAATAGACTTTTTAGGGGGCAACATCAACAACCTAAGACATCTGGATCCCAGCCCAAAAGACCAAAGGACCCAACTCGAGTGGCTACAGCTGGTCAACAGTTCCAAACCACCAGTCGCTCTTTGGTAGAAAGATAGGGCGTTAGACTTCTGTAAAGGGTTACAGTCTCAGAAACCCACAGGGGCTGTTCTACCCTGCCCCATAAGGTCGTTATGAGTCAGAATTGATTAAATGATAGTCATTTTTTAGCCTTCACCTAAATACACCTAGCCCACTGCCATTGAGTTTTTTGGGACACAGAGCAGCCCAAGAAGACAGAACAGAACTGTTCCAGAAAGTTTCAGTCGATAAGTCTTTACAGGAGTAGGTAGCCTCATCTTCCCCCAGAGGAGTGGAGGATGGATTTGAACCACTGACCTTTTGGTTAGCAGACCGACACTTAACCTAGCACATGAACAGGGCAAAGGGGAGAAAAGATGATGTGAAAATACCGAGCTACCTTTATAAAAATCCGACCAGAAATATATATATATATATATATATATATATATATATATATATATAAAATATTTATTAAGCACACAACAACAACCAAGTTCTATGAGAACCAATCACAGCCTTCAGAGGCCTTTGCAATGACCCGGATCTGTTCCATATATCCTAGAATGTCTTCTTCTTAAAACAGATAAAAGTGAAAAATCCCAAAAGCAAAATTCTGACTAAATGTATGGGAGGGGGGGCACAAATATTGCATACTATCTCTGTGCTTATTACTAAAATTTAAAAAATACTGGAAGGAAATATACCACCATATTAACAGTAATTTTTTTTTGCTATAGTAACAACTAACATTGAGTTGGTATCAACAGCAACCAAAAACAATACACAAAGTGATTTACATACAATAATTCATTTAGTCTTTTTTTTTTTTTTTTTAGGCATCACTGCCCTTTGGTGGGAGTGGGAGCCCCAGCCTTGCTGCGCTGGATTTGAACCTCCAAGCCAGCCGGCCGCAGTCCCGCACTCAACCACTATGCTACCGGGACTCGGCCCTCATTTAGTCCTTTAACAGCATAAGAATTAGGTGTGATTACTACCCTCGCTTCATTGACAAGCAAACTGAGCCATAGTGCAGCCCAGCAACTCTCCAAAGTCCATCCACCCCAATTCTGTCGATGCTGGGTGCCACTGATTCAGTCCCCACTCACAGAGAGTCCCCGGACAACAGAAGGAAACCCGGCCTAGGTCTGCAGTGTCCTTACCATCCTTGCAGTGCTTTAGCCCACTGTTGTCGTCACTGTGTCGATCCACCTCGTGGAGGGCCTTCCTCTTGTGTGCCGACCCTCAACTTCTCCAAGAAAGGTGTCCTTCTTCAAATACTGCATCCTCCTGATAACATGCCCCAAGGAGGAGGGACCAAGTCTCACCATAATCACGTTTATGGAGCATTCTGCCTGTACTTCTTCCAATACCAGACTTGTGCATTCTTCTGGAAGTTTCTGGTACGTGTGCATGTACAATATTCTTTGCACAAACCAAAATTCAGATGTATCGATTCTTTGTTAGGCTCCATTATTTTACGTTAAACTTTATGATGTATGTGAAAACTCAAACTCACTGCTGTCTCATCAATTCTGACTCACAAGGAAACTGATAGGCTGGTTTCCAAAGTTATGCATCATTATAGGAGTAGAAAGTCTTACCTTTCTCCCAGGAAGTGACTGGTGAGTTTGAACCATTAACCTTGTTGTTAGCAACCCAACTCATAATCTAGTATACCCACCAGAGCTCCTAGAAACCAGTCTACTGGGCTGAGCCCCGGTGGCGTAGTGGTTGTACGCGGGACTGCGGCCCACTGGGACGGAGGTTCAATTCCAGCAGTGGGTCTGGGCCTCCTACTCCCACCACCGGAGAGCAGTGATGCCCCCCCCCAAAAAAACAAAAACAAAAAAACAAAAAAAAAAAAACGGTCTACTGAGAGCGGGGTTTGAAACCCTTGAGATGGTTCAAAATACCATGCCTTGGGTCAGACACACCTTGGTCCCCAAAGTGACATCTTTATTTTCTCACTCTTTGTGAACTCTTTTGCAACAGATACATCTAATGTAATACATTGCTTGATGTCTTGACCTGGGCTTCCAGGGGCATTAATGGGGCCACACAGCCAGTAGAGGTAGTCAAGAGGACACCAAAAAGCAACCAGACTCTCTATACCCTCTGAGCAACATGATAAGAAAGTGCTGATAAAAACTTTAAAGTCTATAGGACTTTTCTATATACTTTTCAAATACTGTGTCAACTATCAAGCTCTACTGGATACCTTACCCAAAATACATATGAAAAATGCTTATCTCAAATGCTATCATAAAATTCTTTCTCTAATCTCAATAGCAATATCACTTTTAAGAATCGAGGTGTTTATAATATTTGGAAAGGTCAGAAGATCAAGGGACACAAAACTGAAATTACATTACTGAGAAAGACAGTAAGAGAACACAACCCCTAGCTAGCATAGCTTCACAATCAGGCATTAACAATTTGTCTATCACTATGGGGTCACCTAGCCTACACTCCTTACCTTACAGACGAATCAATTAATTGCAAGGAGAAAGTTGGTGACTTACTGAAGGTCACCAAGCTGGTTATTTGCAGACCAAAAAGCAGAACTGAGATTCCTTTCTTACTCGAAAATTGGGTCTTAAGTTGTACTTCCAAAACAATGAAGAACCCTCAAGAAACTGTGGTAAACTATACATGCACCCATCCATCCATTTCTCTCTCACGCTCTCTGTCACCACCACCACCACCCACCACCCTCAGCTGATAATACAGAAGCCCACACCTCTCCCATCAGCCTTGCCATTGTGAGCATAAAACTCTTTGGAAGGGCTCTTCCAGAAGGAAAGAGAAAAAATAAGTGCTGGTGAAAGGGGTAGGGCCAACAATGAACTTTTTTGTTGTTTCTCCATCGGGAAAAATAACTGCATATTTGCATCTGAAGGAACAGAAGGACCAGAGAGGAAAGCAAATGGAATGCAGGTGGGATGTCCTTGGCTCGTGAGAGAAAGAGGAAAGTCCATTTGGGCGCTGGGCAAAGCTGGTTGGGGATGAATGGAATGTTGGAGCTCTCTGTGTCTCTTTGGTTTTCTTCCACTCTCTTCAAACACTCATAGGTCACCAGGATAGAGAGGAAGGTTTGAATGTTTCAGAAGAGAATCAACAAGATAAAATACGCAATCGAGGACACTGCAAGAGTGATTGCCATGCAGCTATAAGCTCTCATTGGTTGTTATGCATTAGAATCAACTCAAGGGCATTGGGTTTGGGATTTTGGGGGGGTTGTTACGGTGCATTGCAATGATGCATGAAACCAAGACTATGTGTTCTTCTGCAGCCAGTCCCCCTGTATACAGACAGGCACATAGTAGCTGAAGAGTGAGTTAGGTTCACCCAAGGTTAGCCATGGCTGCAAGGAGGCAACGAAGGCAGGAGAAGGGAAGGCATACACACAGTGACATCACTTGGCATTGGAAGCAAAGTAAAGAGTCAAGAGAGGACACGAGGGGATGGGTAGTCCAGTAATGAGTGGGACCAACAGAACTCAGATCCTGAGGGCCTCAGAGATCCCTGGATCTGTAAGAGGGGGCTCCAAATAAATTGTGTGAGAAAAATGGAATGTAAAGATAATTAAACTTTTCTACGAACTTTTGGAAGCCCGCTTGTTCCAGAGCTTGAGGAGCTGCATAATGACAGGCTCAATGAAAAAAAGAGAAATTTAAGGCATTGGGAGGATGGGAAAGCAGAAAGATCGCCTGCACTCATACTCAAGCAAGAGTCACTTTCAGAAAATATGATGGCCAACCAGAAAATGAAAGGACCCCAATAAAATGATTCATTTAAAAGGTGGGGGGGGAGGGGAAAAGAGGAGCTTATACGAAGGGCTCAAGTGGAAAATATTTGGAAATGAATATGACAACATGTGTACAAATATGCTTGATACAAATGATGTATTGAATGTTCTAAGAGCTGTAAGCGCCCCAAATGAAATGATTGAAAAAAAATAAAAATAATAAGCAAAAAAAAAAAAAATGTTCTTGGACTGAGCCACGGTGGCATAGTTGTTGGGAGACTGTGGCCCACTGGGCTAGAGGTTCAATACCAGCAGCGGCTCCACAGGAGCAAAGGCTGGGTCTCCGACTCCCACCACCAGAGGGCAGTGATGCCCCCCCAAAAGAATAGACAAAAAATATTCTTGACACAATGGATGGATATATGGATTGTCATGAGAGTTGTACAAGCCCCCAATAAAATGATTCAAAAAAAATGTGCTCGAAAAAAAAGAAAATGAAAGGGAGTGATGAGATCACAGAGTGAGTTTTTGACAACAGGGTTGGTGTTAAAATTCAGCTGGAGTGATTGAAGTTGAGGGGAAGGAAGGGGCCCTCTGACCTGGATATGAAATGAGAAATATAAGTGTCACCACCTAGCAATATGAACCAACCCAATGCCTTGGGAGTGGATTCTGGCTCCCGGGACCGTATGGGAGAAAGTAGAAGTTCACCACAGTATGAGAAGGGGGTAGGGAAAGGGTTCCAGGAGAGGACACAGAGGAGGAAGATCTTCAAGTGGCCATCACGATACTTAAGGGGAAAAACAAAACAAAATTCAACTGCCTTCAAATCGATTGTGACTCAGACTGACACGTAAGATGGGTAGACCTGGACGGGGCGGGGGGTGTCTTTAAATCTTTACAGGATTGAAAACCACCATCTTTCTACTCTATTCCATGAATATGGAGAGTCTGTTTTCAGGGACCAATATATCACCATCTTCAATACACAAATTAGTTCTGATCTTAGGAAAAGATAAAGCACAAAAATACCCATTCCGCCTGAGTCTGATGAAGCATAAGTTCCATTAATTTAAAAAAAAAATTCTGAACCAGAGTGGTAATTAGTAATTTGTGTCTGATTATTTGCTACTTTTAGCAACAAAAGGGAAAGATTCATCAACAAATAAAAATTCATTATATGCAAAACTGGGTCAAACATCACCAGAAAATTTGCCCTTCAAACTTTGTGTCGGATCACCTGAACTTGCTAATTCTAGCAATCAGTGATGTGGTTTGACTGACTCTGAAGCAGCAGAAGGAACGGGAGGTCTGGAGTTTGAGTTGTTGTAATAATGCAGGGTCGTCCACTCAAACCAGAACCCTCAACTGCATTGCCATCAAGGAAAAAACAACAACAACAAACAACAAACAGAAACACCACAAGGCACCGCAATCATGTGTCACTCCAAAAGTCAAAACCGAACTCACTGCCATCAAATCAATTCCAATGCATGGTGGTCACACAGGATTCAGGTAAACTGCTGTGTGGGGTTTCCAAGGCCACACATCTTTATGGAAGCACAGAGCATCACTCATCTGCTCAAGTTCACCAAATAGCTGGTGCACTTGAACCATTGATCTTTCAGTGAACAAACAAATGCTCATCTATCATGCCACCAGGGCAGCTAGTCCCCTCTGAATTCCTTAAAAGGCTGGTGGTATCGTGGGTGACCAGCTGGGCTGCTAACTGCAGAGTCAGCAGTTCGAAATCACCAGCTGCTCCTTAGGAAACAGCTGAGTCTTTCTACTCTTATAAAGGGTGACAGTCTCCAAAACCCACAGGGCAGTTCGCCAAGGTTCCGTCCGGTTCACTTGGAATTAGCTCGATGACAATGAGTCTGTTTTGTTTTTAGAATATAATAATGTAAAATGTTTAAAAGTAGACACCTCTCCCAGAAACTGTACAGAAGCACATTAACTAAATAAATCATTACATCCATACTACATGGGCTTCTTGAGAGCTTCTCCCTCCCCACGTCAAAAAGATAAACTAGATCAACAACTATAAGCCCCCTTCCTAGAAGGAGAGGTGGAGGAGGGGGATAAATAGAGTCCACTCCCAAGGGTTAAATGCCAAAATGTGATAACAGTATTAAAAAAAAAAAAAAATCAGAAGCCATTTCTTAATTCCTCATCTTCCAATGCCACAATCTACTGTCTTTCAAAGTCCTCCTTCCTCCAATGCTCATTCTTAAGTCAACCAAAGTCTGGAAAAACAAAATGAGGAATAAAATATATAGCTCAATTCTTGATGGAAAGTTAATAAGAACTTTTCAAAGAGTTCCACTCATCATTGATGAAAATAGTCAAGACTATTTATAAAATAGCTTCAAATTTTGAAGGATGTGTCCCAGACCAAGCCTCATTTGAGTTCTCCATGTGTATGTGTGTGTGTGTGTGTGTGTGTGTGTGTGTTGTAGAACAAGGTGCTTCAAAATGTTTGTCAGGTGAAGACTGAACTTCTCCACAATTATTATGCTCCAAAGATTAACCAGCCTATTAACCAGCATTTGTTATGGAAGTCCCAATTACTTAAGGCCTTTTGTGTTGTCTAACCAGAGCTAACTCCCCTGCTGTTAGGATGATGGTTCCCTTTCTTTGAGGCCTGTGGGCGGATTCACATGCTGATGTTAATGATCTCTAGCCTAACATGTTTAGCCACATCCAGGAGTCTGGGGTCTTGTCTCCTCACATGGGACCCTGATAGCCCCCTTTTCCTATGTGTGCACAAGGCACAACCCCTTCCTGTGACGTATGTGCTAACCTGTAATTGGGGGCCTGGCTTAGATCCAGAGGGATATAGGGATGGGACATAAGATAGAGGCTCTCTCTCTAGCCTGCTACTCTCAAGCCTGCTTTGTACCAGCCTACCTCCATCTAAGCTGCCGCTCGCCTGTCTCCCTCTCCATGTGGACCATCTAGCAGGGTGGAGGTGAACATGCATCATGAAAAGATAGATATATAACTTATAATGCTCTTCTCTCTGTCTCTCTCTCTCTCTGTGTGTGTGTGTGTGTCTCTCTCTGTCTCTCTCTCTGTCTCTCTCTCTCTTGATCTCTATATCGGTATCATAATAAATAATAATTATCGCTACACAACTGCCTGTGGAACCCTTGCTGTGAGTAAATCAGGAGGCCGGCCACCCCCTGATAAATGTTTGTAGAAAGATTCTATTATCTTTCAAGTCCATTTTTCCATGAACTTATGGAAATCCCAGTGTGCAGATGAAGAAGGGCAACGTTATATGTGTCAGAGGGGTGCAGGTGATTGCACTCAACTAACCAACAAAGTCACCCTACAGTGCAAAGAAAGTCCTAGCCATCTACTTCCCGACAAAAGCAGTCACTGGACATCCTCTGGAGGCAGGTCGACTGTGAAACACAGAGAGTAGACTTGAGCGAGAAGTGACTCACTGCCCATGGATGTGGATTGTATCCATGCCCCTTCCATATCCCACAGGCACCTCGAATTCCATCTAGAACTCTACTCATCAGCCCTTTAGCCACATTCTATCCCTCAAACCTTCCTTAGCAGGGAAGTGCCACCTGTCAGATATTGGAGCCAAAATGCAGAATTCCCCCCACTCAAAGACATCTACCACCCCTCTCTCAAGGACTACTAGCATGCCCTGTCAGGGTTATCTTTGACCTAAAGCTTCCAATCCCTCCCCGCCCTCCATTCCAACTCCTACCATCTTAGCTCAGGTCTCCATTATTTCTTACTTTGGGGACTGAAATTGAGTCACGGTATCCTCCAAGCGTCGGGTCCTGCACCACCCGTCTGCTCCACCCTCTATCTGTGCTCTATGCAAGCAGCAACAGCAGCAGGCACAGGATGCTGAAGAGTCATTCAGACAGAGTCCGCTCTCTGCTTAAGTCCTCTCAGAAGTTCGCCATTACCCTGTGGTGCAATCCAGATGCCTTACAGTGGCTGAGAAGACGGCTGTAATCCAAATGTTTCCGCTTTCACGTCTATCACTTACCACTCTGCCTCCCTCCAGCCACCCTGTCTGACTCTTAGCTCCTGTCTATACTGCTGGTCAGAAATTCCTTCCATCTTAATTGCTCTCCCAGCCACCCCAGCCTCTCTCTAATTTCCAAGTTTTTCAGCTCTCAACTTAGATGTCTCTTTTCATCTGAATTGTCTTCATTGAGCTTCCTGGACATCAGGCTTCCCGGACATCAGGCTTCATTGAGCTTCCTGGACATCAGGTTCCACTCTCACGACCATCAGATGATGTTTGGCTTTAACCCATGTGGTGAATACCCTGGTCTAATCTCTTTGCCTCTCAGGGTGGGACATCCCTAGAAGCCTGGCTCTGTGTCTTTCTCTGGGCCAACTCCAGGGTCTGAGAAATCAGAGACGCAAAGTACCTTATGGTTATTGGACTCCGTCGAGTCTGTTATGACTCTGGGCATAAACAAATAAACCATGCCTGGGTCTACACCTTCTTCACAATGGTTGCCTTTGACAAGAAGGCAGGAGAGAGAGAGAGAGAGAGAGAGAGAGGAGAGAGACAGA
>PVJH01048950.1:0-10543 GCA_004026705.1 Nesogale talazaci
CAGATCTCCAGGCTGGGGGGCAGAAGCTGGATGTCCAGCCATTTTCCTAGACCAGGACCTTTGGCAGAGGTTCCCAAACTTATATGGTCTACTGTCCTCTTAAAAAAAAAAAAATTCCTCCTGACCTCCCTAGCAATGGAAACCTTTTGTACTCCAGCCCAGAATCCAGGATAAAGTGTAGGTGTCTGCTCTTACAGTGAATGCCCTTAGATCATTCCACACACCACCGGGGGTGGGGGGTGGGGGGCGGTGGCACCCACTTTGGGAAACTATGACCTATGGCTTCTTCGGCCTGCCCTGGAGACCAGCAGGTCATAGTGGGGGTGATGGGTTAAACTCTGTTTGTCACCCAGGGTGGAATTTACCAAATTGGCCAGCGACTATGAGTGTGTGAACCTGGGCCAGGGCTTCCCTGACTTCGCACCCCCGGACTTTGCCGTGGAAGCCTTTCAGCGTGCCGTCAGCGAGGACTTCATGCTCAACCAGTACACCAAGGCCTTTGTGAGTGCCCGGCCCCTCTCAGCCTCTGGATACAGGCTGCTTGAGGAGGCCTGGTGGGGAGGAGGGGACACAGCCCACATGAACACCTGGAACTTTAAAATACACTGATGGCCCAAAGGTGGCTTGAAGCAGAGTCAAGGGATACAGCTGGTCAAGGGTCAGCGCTGCGTTCGTCCCGGGCCCAGGGGCGAGGACTCGGGGTCTGTCAGGGAAGGTAGAAGAGTTGATGAAACTCTTTTAAATTAAAAAACATGAATTTATGTATTTATTTTTCAAAAATTTTATTGGGGGCTGTTACAGCTCTTATAACATTTAATATAGTCTTATAGCTTTTCTTTGGGGGGGAGCATCACTGTTCTCCGGTGGTGGGAGTAGGAGGCCCAGCCCCACTGCTGGAATTGAACCTCCGTCCCAGTGGGCCGCAGTCCCGTGCACAACCACGACGCCACCGGGGCTCAGCCCCACTCTTATAACATTTAATACATCATTTGTATCAAGCATATTTGTACACATGTTGCCATCTTCATTTTCCAAATATTTTCTACTTGAGTCTTGGGTAGAAGCTCTTCTTTCCCCTTCTTTTTTTTTTATAAATCATTTTATTGGGGGCTCACACAACTCTCATCACGATCAATACATACATCAATTGTGTGCAGGTCACATTTGCCCACTTGTTATCATCACTCTCAAAATATCCTCCCTTCACTTAGGCCCCCAGTACCAGCTCCCCATATTTCCCTTCCCTCCCCGTACCCGCCCCCCATGAACCCTTAATAATTTACAAATTGTTATTACTTTTTCCTATCGTATACTGTCCAATGTGTCTCTTCACTCACTTCCCTGTTGTCCGTGCCCCAGAGAGGAGGTTCTATGTCGATCCCTGAAATTGGTTCTTCCTTTCTATTCCACCATCCCTCCACCCTCCCAGTATCACCACTCCCACCACTAGTCCTGAGGGATCATCTATCCTAAATTCCCCATGTTTCCGACTCCAGTGTACATCCCCTGGTCTAGCTGGATTTGTCAGGTAGAATTGGGAGCGAGATAGTGGGTGGGCGGAAGAATTTGAGAACTAGAGGAAAGTTGCATATTTCATTGTTACTACACTGTAGACGAAACTCTTTTATGACAAAAATCACTTGATAAAAACTGTGGTGCGAGCTGAGGCCTGGTGGCGTACTGGTTGTGTGGAGGACTGCGGCCCACAGGGTTGACGGTTTAAATCCAGCAGCAGCTCTCCGAAGCAAGGCTGGGCTTCCTACTCCCACCAGGGCAGTGATACAATAAAAAACAGAAACTATGGTGCGACTGCATAAGCAAATGTGGTGAAGAAAGCTGAGGGTGCCCGACTATCGAAAGATATAGTGTCGTCCTGGCAGAGTGTAATATATATATATATATATATATATATATATATATATATATATATATCTTCTGGGATGTTAAAGGCTTGAAGGTAAACAAGCAGCCATCTAGCTGAGACTCAACAAAGTCCACATGGAAGAAGCACACCAGCCTGTGTCATCATGAGGTGCCGATGGGTTCAGGTATCAGGCATCAAAGACCCAGAACAAAACATCCTATCAATGTGAAGGAGGGGGAGCGCAGAGTGGAGACCCAAACCCAGGTGTAGACAACTGAACATTCCCTTACAGAAAGGTCACAAGGAAGAGACGAGCCAATCAGGGTGCAGTGTAGCACCAATGAAACATACAACTTTCCTCTCCTTCCTCAATGTTTCTTCCCCCCACCCCCGCCACGATCATAATCCCAATTCTGCCTTAAAGTCCAGGTACACCACAGGATGTACAGGAGTACAGATCAGAGCTAGAAACACAGGGAATCCAGGACAGAGAAACCTCTCAGGACCAACAGTGAGAGTAGCCACACCAGGAGATTACGGGGAAGGTGAGGGTAGAAAGGGGAAACCGATCACAAGGAACTACATATGACCCCCTCCCAAGGGGACAGACTATAGAAAGTGGGTGAAGGGAGACATCGGACTATATAAGATAATGAAAACAATTTAATTATCAAGGATTAGTGAGGGAGGGAGGGGGGAAATGCGGAGCCCTGGTACCAAGGGCTCAAGCAGAAAATGTTTTGAGAATGATGATGGCAACATATGTACAAATGTGCTTGACATAAGGGATGGACGGATAGATTGTGAGAAGAGTTGTATGAGCGGGCCGAGCCCCGGTGGCGTCGTGGTGGAGTGCGGGACTGCGGCCCATTGGCTTGGTGGTTCAAACCCAGCAGCAGCAAGGCTGGGCCTCCCACTCCCACCAGAAGGCAGTGAGGCCCCCCCCCCCCAAAAAAAAAAGAGTTGTATGAGCTTTCAGTAAAGTGATGTTTAAAAGAACAGTAGTGGTGGATGAGGGCAGGGTACTGCGGGAGCCGAAACAGAGAAACTCTGCCATTGTGTCATTTCCGGGAAATGCCCTGTGGGTTTCTGAGACGGTAACTGCTTACTAGAGTAGAGCCTCATCCTTCTCTCTCAGAGAGGCTGGTGGGTTCGAACCGCCAACCTGGGGGCTTGCAGCCCCATGTGCAACCCCTATGTGACCAGGGCACCACTTGTGGAAACAATAAGGAGAACATATAGCTTGGAGTCGTGGCCAGGGAAGGCTTCCTGGAGGAGGTGAGACCTAAACCTCGCCCTTGAGCTGTTGGCCGGCCTGGACTCCACTCCAGTCGTAAATATCTGCCTGTGGGTTAAAGTGGTGGCTCTTAAAACTTGTGTGTGCATCCGAATCACCAGAGGGGGGCCCGGCACACTCCACCATCTGGAGCGGTGTCTCCCAGAGTGGACAGTACCTCCCCCTGAGGTCACTGGCAGGATCCAACAGGGCTGCAAAAGCAGGTCCCTGCACACCTTGGTGGGTTACGAACTGCAGGACAATGGTTTCAAGGGCCAGGGACTCTGAGGAGTTTGTTTCCTTTAAAAGGAGACAGTTAGCTACGTAAGTTTGGGGACATAGGGACTAGAGAGAGCCCTTGTCAATCGTTTGTTAGTTTGGGATAGAGGGGGCCGGTCCTGGACGTCTCCCCCAGTGCACACCCACCCACCCCCTTGCCAAAGAAGGATTGCTCCCCACAGGGGCTGGCTTTACTCCCTCCCAGATCTGCTGCTAGAAGATGCTGGAATTACCTGGGCCCAGCTGAGTGGGTGGGGGTAGGGGGTTCAGGTAGCTAAGATTGCTAAGCCCCCACTATCTTAACAGGGTTACCCCCCGCTGACAAAAATCCTAGCGAGTTTCTTTGGGAAGCTGCTGGGGCAGGAGATCGACCCCCTCAAGAACGTGCTGGTGACTGTGGGGGCTTACGGCGCCCTGTTCACGGCCTTCCAGGCCCTGGTGGACGAAGGAGATGAGGTGAGTGTGCAGTGGGGCGGGGGGCAGCTTGGAGGAGGGGTCAAGGCAGCGCTAACCTGGCCCCTGTACCTAGGTCATCATCATCGAACCCTTTTTTGACTGCTATGAGCCCATGACCTTGATGGCAGGGGGCCGCCCTGTGTTCGTGCCCATGAAGTTGGTAAGGATGCTGTGTGTTGGGGGGTGAGAGGGGGGAGGGGGGCAGAAGGATGCCAGGGGTAAACTGGGTTGAATCCTGGTAAGCAGGAAAGAAGGAAGGGCTAGAAGGAAGCCAGTTCCTCTGAGATGGGGGTGGGGTCCAAAGGAGCAGGGGTGGAGAATGACGCTGGGACGATTCCTTCCTGGAACAGAATGTCTGCTGGGAGGTGAGTACTGTCCACCCCGCTCCACCTCCTTTTGCAGAGGCCCTCCCAGGACGGGGGACTGGATTCCAGCAGCAACTGGCAGCTGGACCCCACGGAGCTGGCCAGCAAGTTCACCTCTCGCACCAAAGCCCTGATCCTCAACAGTCCCAACAACCCCTTGGGAAAGGTACCTGCGGCCTTTCTTTCCCAAGACCTCTGCGCGGATCTCCAGTCTTACCTTGTTTCAGATTTTCCCTGACCAAGCCTCCCTGCCTCCAGACCTGCGCTTCCTTATCTGGGTGGGCCCAACGCGGGTGGGCTGCATGCAATGAGCCGGAAGGGCCTCCACGTGGCTCCGGCCTCTGCCCCCAGGTCCGGTGTGAAGACTGAGGCTCCCAGCGATCCCAGGGGAGAGGGACAAGGGTCCTCAGGGACGGCGCTTGGAAGGCTGGTGCCCTGCAGGGTACCAGCAACAGGCCTCTGCGCTCTCGGGTCCGCCAGGTCTTCTCCAGAGCAGAGCTCGAGCTGGTGGCCAGCCTGTGCCAGCAGCACGATGTGGTGTGCATCAGCGACGAGGTGTACCAGTGGCTGGTCTTCGACGGGAACCAGCACCTCAGCATCGGTGAGCCTGGCCTCCGACGGGGGTTGGCGCTGGCCAAGCCTGCTTGAGACCCCTCAGGGAGTTGGACCGAGGTCTGGAGCCACATGGGTCCTCAAAGCGGGGGCCTCTCTGAAGAGGGAGCGCCGGGCTCCTGGAGCACTCCCTAGGAGGTGCTGGACCAAGTCCTGGCAATAGCGGAGCCCCTGGCAGATTGCGGAGAGTTGAGACCTGTGAAGGCCTCCTGGGAGCCAGACTCCCTCTCCCCTGCCCCTGCGCACCCCCAGCCCCCAAGCCAACCCCATCTCAGCAGCTGTTCTCTTTGGCCCTGGGCAGCCAGTCTCCCTGGCATGTGGGACCGCACCCTGACCATCGGCAGCGCTGGCAAGACTTTTAGTGCCACCGGCTGGAAGGTGAGTTGGCTCCTGGCAGGTCAGGTGGGCCCCTCCGGGCTTTGGAGGGCCTCACCCCCTGCTTGTGTTCCTGATCCAGGTGGGCTGGGCCCTGGGGCCAGAGCGTCTCATGAAGCACCTCTACACAGTGCACCAGAACTCTGTCTATCACTGCCCCACGCAGGCCCAGGTGAGGAGGGGCAGGGGCCTCCGCAGGGGGATTGGGGGCAGGGGGAGCCCAACAAGAGCCCTCAGCTGGCCACAGGACCGGGTTGCACCTGACACGTGTGTGCGTGCCCCCCGCCCACGCCCCAGGCTGCCGTGGCCTTGAGCTTCCAGCGGGAGCAGCAGCACTTCGGCCAGCCCAGCAGCTACTTTGTGCAGCTCCCGCAGGCCTCCCAGCACAAACGGGACCACGTGATCCGCAGCCTGCAGTCCGTGGGCCTGCGGCCCATCACCCCCCAGGGCAGCTACTTCCTCATCACCGACATCTCCGACTTCAGTGAGTGCAAGTGGCCAGGCCCGGCAGGGCGTTGGGGGGGCTGGAGTCTGCCCAGGGTTCATTCAGCATGGCCTTCTGTCTCCCCCAGAGAGCAAAATGCCCAACCTGCCCGGTGCCACGGACGAGGCCTATGACAGCCGCTTCGTGAAGTGGATGTGCAAGAACAAGGTGGGCTGGCCTCTGTCGGGGCCGCCGCATACAGTTTCGCAGGTTGCACACTAAGCACATACATACCCTTGGGTCAAACGCCAGCCCAGCCTCCAGTCATGAGCTCTGGGGCAGGCTTGCGTCCACTTCAAACAGAGCCATTTCCTAGCTTGTGCATCAGTGCTGTGTGGGTTACCCAGAGTTCCTGCCCCATTCTGGGCCCCCGTCTTCCCACCTTCACAGCGACGTGTGGGCCCATGCGTTCAGCTGTACCTCTGCTCGCAAGGGCCGTGTCTGACTTCCCGTGTCCACTCTCCACTGTCATCTGCCCTCTCGCTCATTCTTGCTGCCTGCTGGCAAATTCACTCCACTTGCCCTCTCCTGGAGACCTCGCTGTGCCCGCCTGGAGCCTGGCTGTGGGCCAGGGACCATGTAGAGACCTGGACTTCCTCTTCCCCAGGGCTTGGCGGCCATCCCGGTCTCCATTTTCTACAGTGGGCCACATCAAAAGCTCTTTGACCACTATGTCCGCTTCTGCTTTATGAAGGTAAGGGCAGGCCCAGGGGCAGGAAGGCCTCCTCAAGCCCCCCACCCCCCATCCCTACCCCAGGGTCCCTGGGACGAGGGGTCACAGCAGCAGCCTGTGTCGGTCTAGAATGAAGCCACGCTGCAGACCATGGATGAGAAGCTGCAGGAATGGAAGGCCGAGCTCACACCCTGACGTTGGACCCTCGTCCCAGGCTCATCCCGTCCCTACCTCCTGTGTGGAGATCCTGCTCTTCCCAGGTTTTAGCCATCCCCAGGCTGGGGGTAATGGTCCTGGAGGGCCCCTCCTCTGTGACCTAGAATGTTCTCAGAGAAGGGTTCCCCTCTAGGTCTCAGGGAGTCCTTCTTGGGGGACCTGGGCCTCTTCCCCGCCTCCCTCGGTCAGGTGGTCAATGGGGCTTCCCCAGACTTGGCTGGGACTCAGACGGAGGGCAGAGGCCCGCAACTTATTTGGCCTCAAATCTCAACCCCGAATTAGCTCCCGCGAAAGTTCGGGCCACCCCTGCCTCCCCTGGTCTAACCTGGACTTGAGGAACTGCCTTCAGACGGGACCCTCCTGCCAGTGCTTTTTATGCACAATAAACGTTCAAGTTGCTCAAAGTCCGTGTCGACTGCTTCTGTGTGCTTCACATGGCGGTGCGGAGCAGGACCTTAGCTAGCCCCTGCGACGTGTTCGTGTTGCTTTGTGGAGTTCAACAGCGGCTCAAAGCTCAGGGGCGTGAACGCACAGGGAGTGAAGGGTAAAGGCCTGGCTGCATGACTCACTCACTACCTTAGACCCGGCTCCGTTGAGAAGCAAAACCAATGCGGCTGGAGCAACAGAGGAAGGAGAGTCAGGCATCGGGACGTGGAATCACAGCTAGCGGGCCTCGGTGAACAACTGCCTCCTTTGCCAAGGGTGCAAAGGACACAGATTTATTTTAATTCGAGAAGCCTTAGTGGGGCTCACATTTACACGGGTGGTTCATTACTTTGTCTTCTTTACAAGGCTGTAAGTACCACTTTAGTATGTACTATGCCATTGCATACATTCTGACCAAAGTTTCTACAGAAGAATTCTGACCAAACTCTCAGAACAGAATTTCCAGTTCTCATGGACCCTTTTACCTCCTATTATCTCCAAACCCTGAGATAATATTTAAACCTTAAACCAAAGATCCCCAGAAATCTTACTAAAACTCAACAGTACTTTAGATGCTTAACTAGTAAAAAAAAAAAAAAAATCACCTGCCTTGAATGTTAGACTCTTTTAAGATCTACAAGGGGTCTCAAAAAATTCGTGGAGACTCTCCCAAGAGCTAGCGGGGAAGCAAGATGGCGCCCACACCGCCCAGGAGTCACCGCTGCCTTCGCAACCGGAACCAACTCTGCCCCTCAGGGGCCAAAGATCGAAGGGGTCGAGGATGAATGAGGAGGGGGAGCCCGTGCGCGGCCGCCCAGATTCACCCACCCCTGCCGAGCCCAGCACCAGCGAGCCACACAAGGAGATGGTGTCCCCAGATGTGGCCACGGAGGCCACTGCCTCCATCATGGAGGAAGCGCCAGGCCCTGACTGACCAGCCACACCCCCGGGGTGGGGACTTGGGGGGTCTGGGGGAGACGGCAGCCAGCCCACCCCTGGACCCAGCCCAGGCACAGCCTCCGGGACCAGTGGGGACCTGAGGCCTCCCAGGCGCTGCCCGCCACCAGGGAAGCAGGGCCCCTGCTCCAGTCCTGGCTGCTTCCTCAGTTTCCCCAGCGTGCGGGACCTGGCACAGCCTCTTCGGACCCACTGCCCACCCACACAGTCTATGGAAGGCAAACTGTTCCGCTGCTCGGCCCTGAGCTGCACCGAGTCCTTCTCCAGCATGCAGGAGCTGGGGACGCACAGCAAGCTGCACCCCGAGCCCAACCGCTAGTTCGAGAGAGACCCCGCCCATGCATACCCAGACCAACCCTAACCCACAGCCATTCCTTGGGGGTCACAACCCTTCTCGGGTGGGTGGGTTGGTTTGGAGGTGGCATGGCTTCAAGCAAACCCAGCCCTGACCTGTCGGGAAGCACCCAGCTCCTGAGGTCGGGGAGGGGTGGGGCCATCCATGGGTGAGGCGCACCCAGCTCCATCTTGGACCGCCCAGGTAGAAACCCTGCCGTCCAGGGTCCAGGTTAAGATTTCCTCATTTCTCGAGGTGTCCTAGGGGACGCCGTTGGAAGCGCTTGGGGCAAGTTCCTCCTGCCCACAAATCCCCTTCTACCAGCCTAATGAGGCCCAGATGCTCTGGCCCCGCCTCTTCACCCCGCGGCCCCGCCCCACCCTGTGCCCCGCCCCCAGGTGTGAGACTTGAGCAGCTGCACGTGCGCGCAGAGCATGCGCAGAGCCCGGCACCTCCACCACCCCCTGCCCTGGACAAGGAGCCGCCGGCCCCGGAGCGCCCCCCGGAAGCCGAGGCCACGAGGATGCCTAAAAAAAAAAAAAAAAAAAATCCATGGATTTCATTTTTTTGTACCCAAACTTCCATACCATCGACATCTCTTTGTTTTAGAAATAGGTTGTGTACTTATGACCATGGAATTTAAGGTATTTGAATTGCCTATGAGAATTTGACACAGTAGACTCATGCTTTTTTTTTTTTTTTGGCTTTGGGGGCATCCCTGCCCTCAGGTGGTGGGAGTAGGAGGCCCAGCCTTTGCTCCGTGGAGCTGGATTTGAACCTCCATCCCAGTGGGCCTCAGTCCTGCGCACAACCACTTACGCCACCGGGGCTCAGCCTAGACTCATGCTTTACTTCTTACATCTTTTTTTCTTTTGGGGCGCATCCCTGCCTCTGGTGGTCGTGGGCACTACCCCGTGCTGCTCCTGAGAGCCGCTGCTGGATTTGAACCGCCCAGCCCGCGGGCCGCAGTCCCGCCCTCAACCACTTACGCCACCGGGACTCAGCCCGACTCATGCTTTTATGTTGACATTTGGGTTGGTATTAATTTATTTTAATTCGAGGAACTTTAGACGGGCTTACATTTACATGGGTGGTTAATCGATTACTTTGTCTCCTTTACAAGGCTACAAGGTCCACATTAGTATGTGCTTTGTCATTGTATCCATAAAAAAATAACTCCAGGTCATCTCCCAACCTCCCACCCCCGGAAAAAACCCAACCCAACCCATGGCCCTGGAAACAAGGCCAACGTGGCAAAGTCTGTGTACAGACAAGGGAACGCCACAGGATGTGGCCGGCTAGTCTTGAAGGAAGTCCATCTGCGGACTTTCTGCACTGCCTGGTTTTGAACTGCCATGCTTGGAGCATACCTTCCCAAACCACGTTAGCCTTAAAGGTGGTGTCTGATTCCAAAACACATGCTAATTAAATGTCAACTCTATTTATTTTTTTTGGGGGGGCATCACTGCTCTCCGGTGGTGGGAGTAGCAGGCCCAGCCCCACTGCTGGAATGGAACCTCCGTCCCAGTGGGCCGCAGTCCCGCGCACAACCACTGCGCCACCGGGGCTCAGCCCCCAAGTTTATTAATTTTTACAATGATTAAGTAACTATCTATAAAGAACTGGACGGAATTATCTAACAGGTTTTTCAAGTTCTAAGCCACCCTCCAGCTTTGCTGCGATCTAATTAATGTCTCGGGTTTTCGGCGGGGTCTGAACCCCTTTCCGCGGCACACGTTTCCCACCTGCGCGTCAGTCCCGCCCCGCCCCGCCCCGCCCCGCCCCGCCCCGCCCCGCCCCGCCCCGCCCCACACGTGGGCGGCCGACGCACGCCGCAGCCACGCCCCCGCGCGCCGGCGGCGCTCCGATTGGCCGGCTCGGCGAGGGTGTGGCCGGAAGGGCTGAGCGTGATGGACAAGGGCGTGGCTTGCAGTGTGCGGACGAACATGGCGGAGCGCGCGGTGAAGCGGCCTTGCGGCCCGGTAGGTTGGCGGAGGCGGGGAACACTGCCCCCCCCGCCCCCGGGGCTAGAGAGGGCGTGGGGACGGGCTGCTCAGGCTCCCGGGGCGGAACGGGGCCCCTCGGTTCTTGCCTCTCGTCAGTCCGAGTCCGGAATCCCCCAAGGTTCCTGGGGCGCGCGCGCCCCTAGCCGTGCTCAGAACCAGGGATGGGGTTTCCGGGTCGGAGGCGGGACCGCCAGCACTGCGTCGGTGGCCCAGGTCCGGA
>PVJH01048952.1:0-10547 GCA_004026705.1 Nesogale talazaci
TTGAAATATTCTTCCCACCATGCAAAATAGAAAACTCACCATTACATATAGTCACTTGTTTTTTTTTTTAATGAAGAAAATTCACTTCTTAGATCATTATTGAATTTGCATCCTCTTTTCTTACTCATTATGTTAAAAAGCTCACTTTCCTGATATGATTGCTTACGACAACTGTGTGCATAAGCAAAGGTGGTGAAGACAGCTGATGGGGCCCGGCTATCAAAAGATGTAGCATCTGGGGTCATAAAGGCTTGAGTAAACAAGTGACCATCCAGCTCAGAAGCAACAAAGCCCACATGCAAGAAAAAGCACACCAGCCTGTGTGACCACAGGGTGTCCAAGGGATCCAGTGTCAAACATCAAAGAACTAAAATTATATCATAATAAATGAGGGGGAGTACAGATTGGTGACCCAAAGCCCATCAATAAATAAAGCAACATCCTCCTACAGAAGGGTTGCAGGGAGGAGATGAACCAATGTACAGTGTAGTAACGATAAAATATGCAACTTTCTTCTAGTTCTCAAATGTTTCCTCCCACCCACCATCATGATCCCAATTCTACCAGACAATTCCAGCTAGACCAGGAAATATACACTGGAGTAGGAAACATGGGAAATTTAGGATAGAGATTCCCTAAGGACTACTGGTGATAGTGGTGACACTGGGGGAGGGTTGGTGGAATAGAAAAGGGGAACCAATTTCAGGGATCTACATATAACCTCCTCTCTGTGGTACAGACAACACAGAAGTAAGTGAAGAGACACATCAGACAGTGTACGATATGAAAAAGTAATAACAATTTGTAAATTATTAAGGGTTTGTGGGGGATGGGGTGGGGAAGGAAAGGTAAATATGAGAAACTGGTACTGGGGGCCTAAATAGAGGAAGGATGTTTTGAGAGTGATGATGGCAACAAGTGTGCAAATGTGGTCTGCATGCAATTGATGTATGTATAAATCGTGATGGGAGTTGTATGAGTGCCCCAAAAATTGATTCATTAAAAAAATGGGGGAGAGGAGGGGAGAGGAACTTATACCAAGGGCTCAAGAGGAAAATATTTGGAAATGAATATAGCATATGTGTACAAATATGCTTGATACAAATAATGTATTGAATGTTATAAGAGCTGTAAGAGCCCCCAATAAAATCATTGAAAAAAAAAAACAAATGGTAGAACAAAAGAAAGCTAGGATAAAACAAACAAGCAAACAAAAAAATTAAAATTATATTACAATTATTGCATACATATTTCTAAAAAAACACAATAAGAAGGTACATAATTACATGAAGATATTTGTTAGTTTATAAATTAAAATAATTTGACTGTTATAAAGTATCTATATTTTAAAAAATATTTTAATTCTAATCCTATATTTCTTTTTAAATAATAACAATACTAACTTGTATTACTTTTCCTCTGAATTTGCAGTAACGTGATTCAGAAGTGTCACTTTCTAGACTTTTTGCCACCACAATAAAATATAAATAATACAAGTACTTTCGGCTAAAGTCATGAAAATACATGTATTTATGAAATAAATAAATAAATAAATTACTTAAATAATCTGAATAGCTGGTATGTTGACATCATATCATTGTTTAACTACCACTATCACGCAGTATGATGTGTATCAACTGAAAAATCGTTACAAAATGTTTTAGTAGTTGCCAATGCCAAAATATGCCCTCGATCATTAAGTCCAAACAATGGTGGTCGAATTATAATAACCGATCAACAACTTAAACTTTGATAGCAGTTCTCGATAATCAGTTCTCAACAATCATTGGTTATTATTAAAGTTTAACATTATAAAATTACAAAAATACATTAAAATTCATATCCTGGTGAAATAACCAAATGGCCGCCGAAAACTGTATATTTCTTTCCTGTTTTCCCGCCGTTCCCTACCTTGTTGTGCTTTCTTTACCAAAATTGGGAGTTTTTAAAAACGGCACGGGTAGCGGGACAAATTGCTAAAAAAGCAGGACGTCTGGTCACCTTAGTAAAAAGGTACAAATGTAAAAATAATCAACTCAGAGAAATTTCCAAAATTATCAAGGGTAGTAAGACTTTGTCTTACATACTTTCCACATATTTTCAGGAGAGACCACTCCCTCGGGAAGGACATCATGTTTTTATGGTGGAGGGGCAGCGAAGAAGGAGGCCGAGACGCAGTGAAACAGGGGCTGTAAGGGTGGTCTCAGGCACAGGGACATATGTGAGAACAGCACCGGGTCGGGCGGTGATCCATTCTGCTGTCGCTGTGGGTCAGAACCGACTCGATGGAACCTGACTACTCACCGAGTCAAATGAAAAAGTCAAAATGCATATTATTCCCAAAGACTACTTTTGACCTGCCTGGGATGAATGTAAAGACTCTCACTAGAAGAGACAGCTGCTAGAGAAAAGACGGACAATTTTGACCTTCAACAATATAAATATATTGAAAAAAATATTACTACCACTTGTGTGATAGTCTGAGTTACTGGATGGACAGGGATCATTTTCACAAATTAAATATAGGTAAATTAGCTGGGACACATAAAAATGCTTACAGTTTTCAGATTTCAGGATTTATTTATCTTGGTCTCAATTTTTTTAGAGTAAAATCATATTGTTGTAAAGTTCTTAAAATAACTCAAACACACTACTATTGTGTCATTTCTAATTCACGTAGATATTACAAGACGTACTAGAATTGCTCCTGTGGGATTCTGAGATTGTAAATCTATGAGAATAGAAAGCCTCAGATAATTTTTTTACTCTTAGAAAATACTGGTATTGTTAGCAAGAAAATAAAAGTTATATTGAATAATTTAATAATAATAAAATATTTAATAATGATGTAATGTTTCAATATAGCCACTTACAGACTTAAACAATGCCACCCCTAATTTTACAAAATTTTAAGTAAATGTCTTCAGAGTGCTATAAACCCATTAGAAATATTACAATATCTTCTGTTTATAAAATAAGTTGAAACACTTTTCATATTTAAACATTTAAATGAGGTTATAGCTGTTCTTAATAATATCTTATTGAGATTCACATAATATATTCTCATGAAGCATTGATCATGCAGGTTTAATGCAATATATTTAGAATGTGTCATGCTATCTAAATTTCAAAGATTATAAAAGGTATTGTGGCAGTCGTGTGCTTATGTTAATTTATAATTGAGATGTAGGGGTGGAGTCTAGCCTGTTAATCTGGAGATAGCCATTAAGTAGCTGATGAGGCCTTTGCGTGGGCATGGCTTTCACCTGAGACTCCTGAGAAATCTCACGATATTTCCCTCTTGAAGATGAGAAGCTATCTTCCCCAGTTGTTGGGAGTTAGTTGGAGAGACGATTAATCACGGACAAGCTGGCAGTGTCGGAGAAGCTGGAGGAGCGAGCAGAGAGACCACTTGGTTTTGCCCTGATGAAGACAGACCTCTGAAGCTGGAGTGGCATGCTGTTGATGGACCTGAGCCCTGAAAGTGAGGGGCCATGGGAAGACCCCTGCCAGCGCCAGAATTCTGCACCCACTGAAGTGTGACTTCCTGAGTCAGCAGCAGACTTTATAGACTGACTTCCGGCATATGGGTTAATATTGGACTTATGACTTTGCACTGGACTGGATTGGGATGTCTTCTTAGGATCACATTTCTTTGTATATAAACCCTTTCCTTATACCTATATGCATGTACTTGCATTTGTTCCTCTAGTCTACCTGGACTAACTCAGGTATATAATAGTACCCAAATGCCTAAGTAATCTGAATAAAATATTTAACATATACCTCATATTCCAACTTTCTGCAATATTAATTCAAAATTAAAATTATTATGATCCAAATAAGCGGAGAATGTATACATTCTTGCAAGACACTAATCAATTCAAATTTTTATACATGTATATTTAATATATAAGCTCCTTCTAAAATGTCCCAAAGAGTATTAATATACCACACTTTTCAGTTCGCAAGAACTCTCTGTTCATACTGTGAATATAGTACTCTTATTTCTTTATGCATCTATTGATTTATAGTGGAAAATGCTTTTATCAAAATCAATGTGTAAAATATTTCTTTTATACAATTTCTTTTGTGTCTTCACATTGTGTCTTGACATTTTACTGCAAATCCCAAGTGCTCTTCATGGCAAAAAATGTTACAATTGTTCTCAATATTTTATAAATAAGAGAAACATGGCATCAACTGATGTCATGAGAAATGCTCTGACTTCTAGGAAAAATAATCTGTATTCAAGAGTCTATTTACCTGCTTTAAGGAAAGATTTACACTTGACAAATTGTGCCTATCACTTTTCATTTAGCAGCTCTTAATTGTTCAATTGATCTGGATTAATTGTATTTAAATCTCCAGATTAGCAGTATAGTATCTAAGACACTCAGTAGAGAATGTTTCACTTGGCACATTTTAATAGAAGACAATATACTTCTCTAAAAAAACTTAATTCAAATGTTTAAAATCCTTTGGGGGTTATTACCTTCAAAACACAAGGTCAGCCACTTATTTCCATATATTGACTTAGGTAATGATTTACATTGGTGTTTAAATATACTGAAAACTAGAATATCTATCAAATAAAAAGCACTTATCAGTGTGTATTGTTTTGGGTTACTTTTAAAAATATTCAGGCAGATTAATCTTCAAAATGAACTTATAAAGACATATATACAGTCACTGGAATCACATACACTTACACATTTTCTTGCTTGACATTTTCTTAATCACTTAATAACAATATTTTTCCATAATGTGATGATTAAATGTTCATAAATAAACTTGACTAGGTCCTGATGCCTATTTTTTTGTAAACAATATAGATGATAGCCACACAGTCTAGGTGATGCTAAGTATGTACCTATATGTGATTAACAGACTAGTGTATTCAAGTAAACAAATTCACCTTTAGCCATTTGAATCATTCATCAATAGTAGTCCACTGATGGGACCTGTTATTGACAGACTACACAAAAGGAGGACAACGAACCTCACAGAAGTTACAATTGCACTAAAAGGGAAGGAGCCAAAGAGAATTTGGCGCTGCTTGATTTTTCTTATACAAAAGGCCACACCTCCAAGAATATGTCTTTATGTGGGAACCCAAATGATAGGTTGGGCCTCACCCCTTTCCTTTACCAGGCATGTCCAAACGACATAACCCCTGACCATCCCAGACTAACCTTGTTTAACTTCACACCTGTTTTTAATCATACATAATCACCTTGGTGGTATAGTGGGCTGTCATCTTCAAGATCAGTAGTTTGAAACCATCATCTGTTTCATGGGAGAAGCATGAGGCTTGTTACCCTCTAGAGAGGTACAGTCTCAGAAGCTTACATGTCCTATAGAGTTTCCATGAGTCAGACTTGTGGCAGTTATATAATCACCTATCAACTTGCAAAAGAGTGCAGTCTAGCCTGTCATTCAGGTTGCTGCTTGATAACTTCTTTTGGAGGAAGAAAGAATATAAATAGCTCATTAAAAGTTATATGTAACACTGACAATCTTCATGGAACTACACTGAAGAAATCAGAGCCCCGAAGTTGGAGGAGTCATGTAGACACCCATGCCAATGCTGAGATGCTTCCACCAGCACTGGAGCCACATAACTTTTCATACACTGACTTCATACATGATCTTCATGCATTTGGTGTCATTGCATATGTTGTGTGAGCAGAAGAGGAATTTATAGTGTGATAGCAGACATATGGGCTAATATTGGACTTACAGACTTGATGTGGACTGAGCTGGGATTTTTTTTAATATACAATTGCTCTTTTAAATCAAGTTCTTTCATATATATATATATATATATATATATATATATGCCTATGATTTGTCTCTCTAGTTGATCCAGACTAACACAGCAATGAGTTTGGATTTGGTTGTAATCCACAAACAAAGAAGTTAATCAAAGAATATTTGCACCTAGCATAATAATACTCACATACATATCACTAAATGCACTAAACCCATTTTCATCATATATTTTAAAAGTGAACAACACAGAAATATTTGCTGCACATATGCAAATATTGGAGCGCTTGTGTTGTAGTGGTTACACGTTGGGCTTTAGTATACATGGCTGGCAGTTCAAAACCACCAACAGCTCCACAGGAACTAAATAGTTAAAGTCTCAGAAACCCTAACGCATTGCTATGAGTCAAAATTGACTCCATGGCAGTGAGTGAGTGAATCACATACGGATAGGAATCACTTATAACAATTACAGCCCTTCTTTCTGCAGTTGGTCAAAAAGTCTTAACTTTTATTTAAAACTATCCTTTTCATGTCCCGTCAGAATTGGGATGCTATACATTATTAACTTTAATCACAGGACATGATAGTATGGAGAGGGTCTAAGGATTCTTCTGGATTCCAAATGATCTTCAGTAAGACTAATCAAATGTCTCCTAAGTAATGAAGTTCAATGACATCATTGAATATAGTATTAGCCTTCTTTGCATTTTGATCCAGAGGTATGAAGAGTCCAAATGACTTGTGTCATTCAGTGAGATTTTGTGTCTCTGGGGGATGCATATTCTCTCCTTTTCAAAAGACCTACAAAGCCAAAGAGTACAGGATCACAGGGAAAGGCAGGAAAAGGTGACGAGTTGATCATAGAGAATAATGGTGAGCGCTTCCTTCCCATTCCTACTCCTTGCTTCCTGGATCCCTGAATCCTGGCTATTGGAAAAACAGAATCATATATGTGTCGCTTGTTGGAGTATATAAAATCCTCTGAAGAAGAGCCCCGATGATGCAAAGTGTTTCTATGTGTGTCCTTGGATGACCACTCCATATTTCTATCAAGCCAACTGCTTCAGCATGATGGAGGAACCATGATAAGACAAGCAGATTCCATCAGCATGAATGCATTGCTACAGTTCACTTGCTGTAACACAATTCCCTTGATCGGAGGTGACCCTGTGTGGAATACCCTGTTGGAGAATAATATACTCTGTAAATCTATAATTGGTAATTTGAGAAGAAGCGTTGAACACAGGGAGAGCAAATCCATATCTGGAGTTTCTATCCCAGTAAGAATAAAATTTTCCCATCTCCATGAAGAAAGGTGTTGTTAAGTGGAATCCAGTTAGTTCTGACCCATAGCAAGCTTCTGCCCCAAAGAAAGAAGCCCTGCTCTGCCCTATGCCATTCTCACAAATGTTCCCATGCCTGAACCCATCCTTACAACCGTGAGTTAATCAATCTCCTGGAGGGATTTCCTCTGTTTAGAAGCCCCTCTGCTTTACCAAACAATATATCCTTCTCCCAAGACGGGTCACTCCTCATAACATGTCCAAGGCATGTAAGACAAAATCTTGCCATCCTCTGATCATGCTTATTCTAAGACAAATCTATTGGTCCTTTTAACGGTCCATGGTATTTTCAATACTCTTCTACAGCACCACAATTGAGATGCATCGATTCTTCTTCAGTATTCCTTATTCAATGTTGAACTTGCACATGCACAGGAAGCAATTAAAAAGATTCGCTTTGATCATACACACTCCTTACTTATCAAAGTAGCATTCTTTTTTTCCCATGCTCTGAAGTGGTTGTGTACAGATTTACTTACAAAAGTCTTGGTAATGCAATATTTTCTCCTTTTAACTTTGTATAGGGTATTGTTCCATTTCTGAGAATTTTGGTTTTCCTTACAGTAATTTCCAATACATACTGAGGACTACAATCTGTGACCTTCATCAGCAAGTGCTTCAATTTCTCCTCACTTTCAGCATGGAAGATTGTGCTATCTGCATATTGAAGTTTATTAATAAGCCTTCCTCCAATCCTGATGCTACATTTGTCTTTATGTAAGCCAGCTTCTCTGATGATTTACTTAACATATAGATTGAATAAGAATGGTAAAAGAGGGCTGAGCCCTGTTGGCATAGTGGCTGTGTGTGGGACTGCGGCCCACAGGGTTAATGGTTCAAATCCAGCAGCAGCTCTCAAGAAGCAAGGCTGGGCTTCCTACTCCCACCAAGGCAGTAATGCCACACACACAAAAAAGAATGGTGAAAGAATATAGCACAATCATGCACCTTTCTTAATTTTAAAACATAACAGTAATACCTCTTTCTGTTCATACAACTTCCTCTTGAACTATATATAAGTTCTGAATAAGCACACTGATGTTCTGAAGATCTGACTTTTCTGAGGGTTACCCATAATTCATTATAGTTCACACAGTATAGCCAATAACACATAAGTAAACTTACTTATTGAATTTGCTTCTTTAAGCCAAGCATCTTCTGGCATCAACAATGATACATCTTATTCCATATCCTCTTCTGAATCTAGACTGGATCTCTGGCAGGTCCTTGTCAGTATATTACTAAAACCAGTGTCATGATCTGCAGCAAAATTTTACTTGCAGGTGTTGTCAATACAATTGTTCTGTAGTGTGAGTGTTTTGTTAGGTCACTGTTCAGTGTAATGGGTACAGATATGGATCTCTTCCTATCAGGACCAAGTAGCTGTCCTCTATATCTCCTGGCGTTTAAGAGTAAGGGCCTCCAAGCCTTCATCAGCTTGTTGAACCATTTCAATGGGAGTTACGTGAATTCCTAATTAATTCCCAAGTTAGGGAATTACACTTAAAGCCAGGGGTTTAGATAATATTTTCAGTGAAGTTTGAACTTCTTCCTTCAGCTCCAGTAGTTCTTTCTCATATGCTATTTCCTGCAACAGTGGGTTCTCTACTAGTTAGTCCTTTTTGGTTTTCCAACTTTGTGGATTCTTTCCATCTTCTTTTGATGATTCCTGCATCATTCACTACTTTTGATTGTATCTTCCAATGTTGCTACTAAAGGTTTGAAATTATTTCTGCTTGCCTTCTTTCCATTTACAATATTTTGAGATTACTGATCTTTTGTCTGTTTATTTTCTAACTCTATTCCTTTACATGTTTCATTACAATATTTGACTTTTTGTCTCCCGCTGCCCTTGGTTAGGTCTCTGACTTCATCCTGTCTTCCATTTGCTTTAGCTAGTCTACAAGTAAGAGCAAGCTCCAGAGTCTCTTCTGACAACAACTTTGATCTTTCCGTTCGTTCTTTCTTTCCTGTCTTTTGTTGACACATTATTACTCGATATGAATGATGTTTTTGATGTCATGCCACATCAGAGCTCATCAAATCTTCAGTCTTATGTGTTCCCTGTGTCAAAAATGCTATAGAGATATTCTCAACATTCAGGGACCATAAACTGAAGATAATATTTTGGCAGTGGTGGACTTGTTTTAATTTCTTTCAGCTTCAATCTGATCATACCTATAAACAATTGATGGTCTGTTCCACAGTCAGTCCCTACCCTGCTAGTAGCTTCTGACCTTGAAATTGTCATTTCCTTTACCCAGAGGTTTAGTAAATTGATTTGACCTTTGCTATGAACAAGTCATTAGTCTTGTAAATTCTCTCATCGGATCTCCACCAAGACCATGTTTTCTAGCTACTGCTTGTTTCTTCCTTCTTGTTTCCAATTTTTATATTCCAATAGCCAGCAATTATCAATGCACCATAATTGCACATTTGGCTGATTTCACACTGAAGTAATTGGTATAATTCTTTCGTTTTATTACTAGCATTTATGTCTGATGCATACATTTAAAAAACAGTTATATTTATTGGATTTCTTTGAAGTGAATATAGATAATTCTATCAAAGATAGCTTTGCAATTCAATATTTGCTTTGGAATGTCCCCTTTGAAAATGAAAGCAAAGCCATTGCTCTACCTGTGTCATTACCAACTTTGTCAAGCATATGATTTTTCTGATTCAAAATGGCTAATATCTGTCCATTTTAGCTCATTAATACCTAGAATATTGGCTGAGCCCCGGTGGCATAGTGGTTGTGTGCGAGACTGTGGCCCCCTGGGATGGAGGTTCAATTCCAGCTCCTCAGGAGCAAAGACTGGGCCTCCTACTCCCACCACCAGAGGGAAGTGATGCCTAAGAAACTAAAAAAACAAAGAAATACCTAGAATATTGATTTTTTTCATTTCACTTTTTATAACTTATAATCTTTTCATACGTCTCATATACCAAATTCTAATCATTCACAGAGTTTTGCAGCTATTTGTCCTTACCTTCAGTTGTGCATCATCAAAGTTTGAAGAATCAGAAGGGTCTAAACCAACAGATTTAACCCAATTCATGTAACTGTGGTTGACTCCATTATGAGAAAGTATTTTCTCGTCAATCTCACATTGATTATCGCTAACCCAAGGGCCCCTCCTCTGGCACTATCTCCTACAATGTTCTGTCTCTTGTCATTAACCCATCAGCATTTGAAAATGTTCCCTTTTTATACATAGTGTCCCAGAAACTACTTCCTCTTTCATGGACAGCTGGTTCCTCCTCCGTTCACTGGAAGATCCACTGAACCTTTTTCACTTTGGGTGACTGAGGGGACATTTGAAATATCAGTGACATAGCTTCCAGCATCACAGCTAACCAGCATAATATGACAAACTGAATGAAGTGGTCCTATGTAATCAACTTGCCAACAGGTTGCTGATTGAT
>PVJH01048953.1:0-10646 GCA_004026705.1 Nesogale talazaci
GAGCTGACTCAATGGCATCCAACGTAGAGAATGTGCCTTCTGAAGCTTTAGGCGATGTCGAAGACTGATTTGTCAATCTGGTGTTTCTCTTCCTTACGGTCACACTAGTTCCATAGCATATTCTAACCACATAAAGGGTGATTTCCCCTAGACATGATCATATCTATCATAAATGGCTCTACTTCTGGTGAATAGGGTCTTTCTGTGACTTCCTGAAGATAGCCCGATGTCCTGCCCAGAATGGATGGGCACTCCCCACGTTGCATCTTAGCTGCACAAGCAAAGTGAAGACTCTGGACCTGGAGAAGCCTTTGGCCCCAGACTTTTCCTTTCAAGAAGGACCCTAATTTCATAAGCATACAGAACCCTAGAAGGTGTGTGTCCCTTACTGTCCTGCCTTTATTTTCATGTGGGAGATCCTTGCTCCATCTAGTGAAGTCACTGAAGACTTAGCTCTATGGCTCCCATCCTGGTAAAAGTTTTAGATTTTCTGGCACTTGCTCAATCATTAGCTTTGGGAAAATTGCATTAGTTCTCTGAGCCTCCGTTTCTTCTTCTGTTGTTCCCAACTTCTTAATGTTCCCAACTTCCTTGTAGGGAAGGCCCAGCTTCACCTAAGTCCCTGTGCTCTGTTCTGAATTTGAAGCTCTGTTATCTATATCTTAGGGGCAAAACAACAACTCAGACCTCAGTGAGTGCAAAACTGTAACTTGTAATGTGCTTTTCCTATGTGAGGCAATGTTCCTTTGTTTTGTTCTTACTGACCCCAGATACCATCCCCTTCCCTCGTATCCTGAAAAAGTCAGCACATGTCACACTAGACAGGTGCAATTTCACCGTGGAGTGCAGGGTCACAGAAGACATAAGGAACCTGTATGTCACCTGGAAGATCAAGGGCCTCCCCAAAGACCGGGAGCACAGTGTGACAGCAGGGCCAGTCATCAACTCCTGGACCCTAGCTGTGAGCTTTTCCCTGAGCAAGGTGCAGAGTCAACCCAATAGCAGCCTGACCTGTGACATGAGCAACTCTGAAGACCAAAAAAGTGCCACCTTACACCTGGGGAGTATCTGTGTCCACAGTGAGTGGAATCGGTCAAGGGGCAGGGGGCATTCTTGGAATTCAGATATCACTTATCACTGGCATGTTTGATAAGTTCAGGGATTTTATTCCCTATTTTATATATTTAGCACCACCTTCTGCCTGGCCAACCCATACAGGTACGTTAGAGTCACACCAAATTGTTACTCCATGTAAATGTCTGTCATTTCCAACCCATAGTTCTACTCTCTGCTAGTCTTTCCCCTCCCTTATCCATCATCCAGGGACCCTGGTAGCATGGTGATTACTCGCTGGGCTGCTAACTTTCAGGTCAGCAGTCCAAAACCACCAACTAACTGCTCCTTGGGAGAAAGACAGGACCTTCTCCTCCCCTGAAGCGTTACAGTCCCAGAAACCCACTGGGACAGTTCTCCCCTGTCCAGCAGGATCACTATGAGTCAGCGTCCACTAAAGACTGGGAAGTTTCTGGTTTTTGTTTTAATTATCCCTTATGTGTCCTTTTAAAAACAAACTTGACTGCATTGTTCGCCTTGGGGTCTAACCTCCAATGAGGCCGGATAGGACTCAGGTATAAATCCTTTGCCCAAATTTCTGGTCTCACGCCCTTTATTCCTAAGTCTGCCACTGTACCACGGGCCATTCCGTGCACCCCTCTTCTTTCCCACACCTCGAGAAGTATTCCTGGCAGCCAGACCCAGCTTCCAGGGCAGGAGACCTGTGCTGTCACACAGGTTCCTGGGCACTGAAAGCACCTGGCCTGCATTTGAAGCTCTGTTGTTCAGGTCGTCAAACTTTTTATTTACTCAATGTCCATTTAATGTCAGTGATCCGTGTTTTGGAATAAGGACTTCTACGTGTGTGCTTCACACGGGGACCCACATGTACTGTACCTGGTTGTCTCTTTGGTCGTTACCTCCTTTAAGGAGCCCTGTGGCCACCTCACACTCTTAGAACTAGGTCTCTATTCTAGACCTCCTTTTATGAGCACACATCCTGACTGAGTAGGAATGAATCCATTTATGTGTTTTCTACTCCCTAGACTCGGATATCTTGAGGGTAAGAGCTACCTCTTGTTCTTCTTTGTCTCTCAGCATTTGGACAAAGTGTGTTTGAATTGTGCTTCATTGAATAAATCAATGATCTGGTATCCAAAATGTAGTGTGGCAGTCATGTACTTGTGCCAATTTCATGATTGGGATGTAGGGGTGGAGTCTAGCCTGTTAATCTGGAGATAGGCATTGAGTAGCCAAAGAGGCCTCTATGTGGGCATGGCTTTCTCCTGAGACTTCTGGGAAATCTCGCGATATTTCCCTCGTGAAGAGGAGAAGCTATCTCCCCAGTTGTTGGGAGTGAGTCTCAGAGACAATGAATCACGGACAAGACAAGATGGCAGTGTCTGAAGGGCTGAAGGAGCCAGAGCAGTAGACACATGGCTTTGCCCTGATGGAACCAGACCTCTGAAGCTGGAGAAGCCACGTGGAGACCCCTGCCAGTGCTGAGTTGCCTCTACCACCACTGGATGCTGTTGATGGACCCTGAGCCCTGGAAGCGAGGAGCCATGGGAAGACCCCTGCCATTGCCGGGACTCTGCACCCACTGGCCTGTGACTTCGTGAGTCGGAAGGAGATGTTACAGACTGGTGTCAGGAGCTAATATTGGACTTATGACTTTGAACTGGACTGGGTTGGGATGCTTTCTTAATGCCTTATTGCTTTTGTCTATAAACTGTACCCTTATAGCCATGTGCGTGTCTATGGATTTGTTTCTCTAGCTTACCCATTCTGACACCTGTAGTCTCATTCCATCTTACTCACCCTTCATCTACTTCTGAGGGGTCTGATCCTGTCACATCACTTAAAACCCAACGTTACCCTCCCCCTGGAGGCTCAGATAAAATTACATTGAACACCCACGACACTTTGAGAGACCAGGTCCCTGCCCCCCTTTGATCCACCACACCTGCTACTCTCTGCTATCCCAGGCTCTACCCACTGACTACCACCAGGTAGCTGACTCTTAGCAGGGGCGGGCAACTTGAAACCCGGTGCTCCTCTTTCACAAATGCCTGAGAACCTCCTCCTGCTCCCTCAAGATCCACTTACAAATCACCTCCTTGGGGAAGTCCTTCCTTACAGCTGGGATCCCTTTGCAGGCACAGGGCTCCTCTCCGGTACAGAGCACACCTTTATCCCATCAGCATCCCTAGCACCCAGCAAGAGCTCAGTGCCCGAGAGAATGAAAGAGCCAGCATGCCTCACCCCCACACCCCACCTGAAACAGGCCCCGCCAAGTTCCCCACCAGTTGTTTTCCCATGTCCACTCGACAGTGGGGAGCTCAGATTCTTCCATGCCTCACTTCCTGCCCCTTCCCTGTGTGGGAGTAACAGAGCCGCATGAACTGGACACTGGTCGCGTGTGGAGAGTTTGCCGGGTGAGCACGTGGCTGTGCTGGTGATCCTGGGGCCTGGACTGTTCTTCTGGAAGACATGTGGGAAGAAGAACAAGATGGAAACCCGAAGAGTCCTTCCATGCTCCACTGCTCTCCACTGAATCCTCGTGCATCTGACTGTGCGGCCTGTGCCTTGCAGTGAGGACAGGGACATGCCTCTAGCCGGCGAGTCGGAACACAATTCCCAAAGCACAGAGTCAAGCTTCTCCGTGTCTGTTGCTCAGGTGCATGTTTGCACGAGGACTGCAGGAACAAGGCTGGTGACGGGGGTGCTGAACTGCCAGCATCTTTCAATGTCAAGGTGAGAATGAGGAGGTGGTGAGGAGTATGGAGACTGCAGGGTCTGAACTGTTGCGCCCTGGGCTTCCCTAGCACTGCAATCTTTATTTCTAGCCCCCCTGTCTCTTTTCTTCTTCTAGAACAATCAGCAGTATTTACTAAGATAAGTACCAATCCAGAACAGCATGGTATTTGAGGCTATGGGGGAATTCATACACAGTAGACGTCAATAAGTATTGGTTCTATGTAGCCCCTCGGTTGCCACCCAGCTGGTCTAAGAGTCCTTTGCTTTGCATTCCCAGGTCATCAGTGAGCTACACCTTGAAGAAAAGAAGACTCCTGTGACTGTCTAAAATGAGGCCCATAACCCAGGCCAGGCAATAAACATTATGGAATTAAAGGAAGAAGGAGGGGCTGAGCCCCGGGGGCGTAGTAGTTGTGTGCGGGACTGCAGCCCACTGGGACGGAGGTTCAATTCCAGCAGTGGGGCTGGGCCTCCTACTCCCACCACCGGAGAGCAGTGATGCCCCACCCCAAAAAAAATACATAAAGGAAGAAGGAGAATTGGGGACACCGGCCCTTTAAGTCTGTCACCCTGCATATACCTGCCCTTCCAGCTCTGATCCAACTCCAGGGACCACTGATCTGTTACCCTGACCGTCCTGACCACGGGTCCCTGGACACCCGTCCCTGCTCCCTCCTCTGATCACCCCTTCTCTCCTCTCCAGCCTTCCTGAGGCTTCCCGCAAAGTCAAGATGCTCAGCCCTGCAGGAGGCCTCTCTGACTCTGCCCCTGACCTGTCTCCTGAAATAGTCTCCCTGCCGGACTTGCACACTGCAGCTTCCACAGCCTCCTCTGTGTCACTGGGGTGGGTCTGTCTGGTCTGTCTGGCACAGGCCAGGTGTGGAGACGGGAGGTCAGCCCCAGCCCCTGACTAATAAAGCAGCAAGGAGAAAGAGTTACTGGAGTGCTTCATACTTCTACGTCATTCTCTTCTGAAACTATTTCAAAGGTAATTGATAGAATAATGAATCAAGCACTTCCAGCTCTACAAGAGGTTATACCAAATGGGGTAAGGGTCAATTGAATTATTAAAGTTGTGTCATTCGATGTATAGATTCTTCAGTAGAATGCATTGGCAGTTAAACGAGTTCATTTAAAACAGGACTTTTTTTTTTTTTTTTTTTTTTTTAGAAAACCTTTGTGAATTTCTTGAATTGCTGAAAGCCTCTTTAACTGGTATGTGGAAGATTATGTTGTCCTATGACTGATGCATTTTCACACTTTTCCATCATTTTGTTTGCAAACCACCCACAAGTCTTATTTTCTCTGTTGTACACTGTTCTCTCTGACAAATGACCAGGGGGGAAAGGGGACCCAAAAACCAAAAGACCCCATATTGCAATCACACGGGATAATGTTGGAAAGTATGAGTAGCTGAGTGATTTGTAAAAGGCATCATTGTTTTTCTCCTTCCACTTTCAAATGATTTCTAATGGTTTCTAAAGACATGGGCACTGCCACCTGAAATAGGGTTTTCTTAATGCCAAATGATGGCTATATTAATAGCTAATAGTCTCAAGTCCATAACCATTGGACCAAAAAGCGTGACACATTATTCCCATTAAACATCAAGATTATCCATTTAATTTTAAAAGAACAACATTACCCACCACATTAAATTATCATTAACTTGCATTTTATCACCTTGTTTCTATTTTTAGACTTCAAAGTGTTATTGTTATGAGATAAAGACTAGGTGAATCAATTTTTTAATTCTTACACATTTAAGTACCACAGAATCTGTAAAAGGGGTGGGGGACAGGGAATAGGGCCAAGAGCTAAGCTTCTTGTCCTAGACCAGGTCAGGCTCCTCTTCCTTTAAAGCAGTAGTTCTCAACCTTCTTCATGCCGTGACCCTTACATATAGTTCCTCATGTTGTGGTGACCCCCAACCCAAACATTATTTTCCTTGCAACTTCATCACTGTAACTTTGCTAATGTTATGAAGCAGGTGACCCCTGTGAAAGGGTCATTCAACCTCAAAGGGGTCACTACCCACAGGTTGAGAACAACCGCTCTAAAGTCTTTGGGACATGCAGCAGGTCGGATATTCACCCACCTGCCATCTGACATCTACCTGCTCTGAGCATGAAGGACAGAGGCTAACAAGCATCTAGGATGTGGCTGACCTGGGTGACCACCTCCTGCCATTTTCTTGAGATGTCCTTCTCCTTCTCATGGTAAGTGTCTCCTTTGAACTCACCTGTGGCCAATACTCAGCTGCCACCACTGCTTTCAACACCAGCTCCTTGACCTGGGCACCCAGCTTTGGCATTTCATTCACTCCAGCCTGGACTGCAGCAGTGTGATTGCCCCGGTCAAGGTCTTGTGCTGTCTCCAGGGTCTTCTGCCCACTGTTGAGGGTGTGAGACCCAGCCTCACACCCGGATGGGTCCTAAGGAGCGATTGTGATAGCTGATGGGAAGAAATTAAGAGACAGGCAAAAGTTTGGGGGTGCTCGCCTCCTTCGTGACTTCAGGAACCAGGTCTGAGCAGAGAGGTAATTTATCGCAAGCAGAAAGAGAGGTCGTGTATTCCCAACATAAACCTCCCTAATTGCAGATAACCACATATGTCACAAAGGGGACTGGACCCTCACCCTAAAGATCCTTGATTTAGTGGAGGAGTAACTAAACACCAGTGCTGGGGACAGGTAAGGAGAAGTGACTATCCCCTGAGCAGTGAGAGCAATCACACACGTCTGCTCCTATAGCTAAAGCTGCCAGCCAGATAGCCATCAGCCATGTGCCTAGAAGAGGTAACTTTAAGGGAGCACTACTATGGGAGACTATACTGGGGGCTGATATCAATCATGAGAATGTGATTGGGACTCATCTCTAGCCCACAAGTGTGAAGGCCTCCCTCCACCCCACAATCCATACATTCATCCAGTGTGTCAAGCACATTTGCACATATGCAGTTACTATCAATTTCGAAGCATTCTCTTCCCACTTGAGCTCCTGATATCAGCTCCCCATTTCTTACCCCTCCCCCACCTGCCATCCCTCACGAACCCTTGATAAGTTATAGATTATTTCCAGATTTTGTATCATTCTCCGTCGCCTCTCATCTACTTTTCCATTAATTATCCTCCTGGGAGGGGGTTAAATATTGATCCTTGTGATGGATTCCCCCTTTCTTCCCACACCCTCCTCTCATCCTCCTGGTCTCACTATTCTCCTTGTTGACCCTGGGGGGTTATCTACCCTGGAATCCCTGTGTTGTGGGTTTTTATCTGTAGCAGTGTGCATGCTCTGGTCTTATGTGGTTTGTAAGGTAGAACTGAGGTCATGATAGGGCGGGGAAGGAAGCATCAAAAGACTAGAGGAAAGTTGTGTGTTTCATCGGTGCTACACTGCACCTGACTGGCTCATCTCTTCCTTGTGACCCCTCTGTGAGAGGATATCCAATTGTCTACAGATTGCCTTTGAGTCTCTATTCCATGTCTCCCCCCATTTACATAGTGTATGATTTTGTTCTGTATCTTAGATGCCTGACACCTGATCCCATGCACACCTCATGATCACACAGGCTGGAGTGCTTCTTCCATGTGGACTTTGTTGCTTCTAAGGAAATGGCCGCTTGTTTATCTTCAAGCCTGTACAACCCCCAGATGCCATATCTTTTGGTAGCGGGGCATTATCAGCTTTCTTCAGGACATTAGCTTATGCACCTATTTTGTTTTCAATGATTGTGTCAGGAAGGTGAGCATCACAGAATGCCTTTTGCTAGAACAAAGTGTTCTTGCTTGAGGGAGTACTTGAGTCAAAGCCCAATGTCTACCGCAACCTTAATTCTTAAGATATAGATATAAGTATATAGCTCTATTTCTCTCTCATTATATATATTTACATATGAACATGACTGTATTTAGTCCTCTATACATAATCTTTGCCTCCTGGTTATCTTCTCTATTTCCTTTTACTTTCCTCTTGTCCCACCATCTATTCACCTTCCTTCAGGCTTAGTGATTGCTCACTGCTACATTGCCCTTGATTAAGGCCTACTAGGCATTCCTATGACCTTCCTCCCTTAGATTTTAGTTCACTTATTATTCCCTCATCCCTTGGTTGGTCTCTCCCCATCCCAACTTCTTTTGTCCTACCTCCCCTTCTCCCATATTCCCTTGAAGCATTGGTCATTCTTTTCATGCCTGAATTATTTATCCCACCTATCTTACCTAGATAGTCATGGAGATACATTAATACGTGCAAAAAACAGGCAAAGCCATATAAAACAACAAAGAAAGTCAAAATCAACAAAACAATAGCAACAAATAAATCAAAATAACAATAACAAAAAAAAACCACTTACAAAAATGAAAAAGACTATAAATAGTTCAAGGTCTGTTTGTTGGTTTTTATGAGTGTTTTCCAGTCAAGTCTGATGGTGTGCCATACTCTGTCTCCAAGGCCTATTTTTAGTATTCCCCGGAGATTTCATCACTCCACTCCGCCTGCTGCCCTGCTGCATGCCCTGAATGCCTCGCCCCAGCATGATGGGGCCAGACTGTGCACTATTCCCGCACTGTGTCTGCAGTGCTCTCCCCAGCAGTGCCATGGTTCAGTGAGGGACACCATGTCTACTGGTGAGGCCAACCGCCCTCCCCATGTGTTATCTGCTCCGAGCAGGAATAGCATCCTCATGGCTTGCTGGGCCAGGTTGTCTGTCCTCTCCTCCCTCTCCATCCCTTTTCATTTCTCCCCTGTTCTCTAATCCAATGTGCCCCTCTCCCTAAGCTATAGATCCAGTGCTGGCTTCTGAAGTGCATTCTTCTGGGTGGGGAGGGGGGTGTCCACCTAGTTGGGATTGGGGCCAGCCCTGTAGACCTCTCTATTAGTTCCCTAGTACATATTGGTTTGTTGTATTCATGTCTTGGCACAATGGGTTGAAGCCAGGACTCTCACTAGCTTTCCTGAGGAGATATAAACAATATTTTGCTTTATTTATTATTGCTTTCCTAACTTCCAGAAAATTGCCTGGAATATAATAGGTGCTCAACAAATACTGGTCCCATGATGAGGCCTTGATTCAGAGTCATGATTAGCACCAAGATACCGTATTTGTTGGACCAGAAGATGCACTTTTTTTCCAAAAAAGGGGGGAACCAGTGTCTTATGGCCCAAAGGTGGGGTGCCCCACCTTTGTTTATGAGCCACGTACCATCTTACTGTTCACAGCTGTTTGCATGCTGTGGATTTCTGTGTGCTCGGGGGAAGTCCCACCTCCTGGAGTCTCCGTGTCAGTCAGGTCACCTGATGGGCACAGCACACACCTTCTCTCATTTGTTAATGAAAGCAATGATGGTTCTTAACACCACTGTTGAGTTTACATTGTCAAATATTACCATATCTTGCTTTATTTTAATAAATATTTTCATATACTGGCACTGTTTGGTTCAGAATATTTTTTTCTTGTTTTCCTGCTCTAAAAACTGGGTGCGTCTTATAGTTGGAAAAATACAGTACTTGTAGTTTGTGAGGCCCTTAATATATAGGATATGACAATGCATGTGGTGTTTCTGTGTGGCCTCTGGCTCTTTGGGGAATCCATTATTTCTATGTCATTGCTGTGGTTCCATGCCATGAAGTCCATTCTGACTCGTAGTAATCTTATACCCAACAGAATGAGACAGTCGCCTGGTTCTCACAATTGTCCCTGGACTTTGTCACAGCCACTGGGCCAATCCATCTTGTCAAAGGGCCTCTCTCCTTTTATGCTGCCCCTCCACTTGATCAGGCATGATGTCCTTCTCCCACAGACTGATTTCTCTTGAGAACATGTCCAAAGTACATGAGACAAAGTCTCATCGCCCTGTCTTCTAAGGATCCTTCTGACTGTACTTTTCCAAGGATAGATGTGTTTGTCTTAGCGACGGCCCCAGGTGCATTCAGCATTCTTCTCTAGCACCACCATGCAAAGGCATCCATTTTTCTTCCATCTTTCTTAGTCCCTGTCCAACGTTCACATGTACATGAGATCCCTGAAAATGCCATGGCCAAGTGCAGGGCCACCTGCATCCTCAAAGTCATCTCCCAACTTTTCAGTGCTCTCAGGAGGTCTGGGCAGCAGACTTACCGACTCTGTGATCTCTTCACTCCTGATTCCACACGCATTGATAGTCAATCCAAGCAAGGTGAAGTGTGCGACAGCTTCAATCATTGGTGTACAAAAACGTATTGTTTTCTGTCTTAGGGAGCATATTCCCACACTGAATTGATTTGGGATGTATGTGTTCTCAATCCAAATAACCTTGTATGTCACTTGACTGTAGCAGTAGTCCAATGACGTTAAAGACACACCTGAAAAAACAAACCCACGTGAACTTTGTAATCCCATGTCATCAAGAGTACATATGTCAAAAGTACGTCTCTCTTTTTTTGTGCCAGGTGATGTACCATATTGAGCAAACCACCATTCCTGCCCCTGCCTTAGTTCTATGAATATATGACTTTGTTTCCGTCGAGCTTAACATTAACCACAGGTGATTGACAATGACCACAAGATTAGCAGATCAAATATGATGGTTGGGGGTTTTGTTTTTATTTTTACCTAAAGTGTTGAAGTTGTCAAGGAATTCATCTTGCTGGGATCTACAAGCAACACTCATGCAAGTTGCGACAAGGTTGGCAGTTCAAACCTACCGGCTGTGCCACGGAGTAAGATGAGGCTGTCTCTCTGCTCCTGGGAAGAGGTACAGCCTCAGAAACTCAATGTCAGGCCTGTCACTATGAATCAGAATCGAGTCCATGAAAATGGGTTTGTCCATCACCCTGGGGCGAACACTGAGGACA
>PVJH01048954.1:0-10575 GCA_004026705.1 Nesogale talazaci
CAAATTGACTAATTGACTACTTAACTGCTACATCTGTGAACATTGATTCTGGATCCAAGTAGAGTAAAATGATGTTCAAAGGTAATCCCTTTTGAAGACTGTACTCTTTGTTCTTAGTAAGTGCTTCAAATCCTCTTCAGTTTCAGTAAGCAAGGACATGTCATTTGCACATCCCAGATTGTTAATAATCCTTCTTGCAATCGTGATGCCACATTCTTCATACATCTCAGCATCCCAGATTATTGGAAGAGTATAGTGAAAGAATATATCTCTCGCACACATTCTGTTTTAAATCACACAGTAACCCCTTGTTATGCTTGAATGACTGCCTCTTAGTCTATGTAAAAAATCTATATGTGAAAATAGAATTATCTTAAATTCCTACTTTTTAGAAATGTCATCTATAACATATTATAAACCACACAATATAATAACTTTTTATAGTCATTTCAAACATAGGTAACTATTTTCTGGCATTGTCTACTTTCTACCAAGATCCGTCTGATATCAGAAATTATATTCCTTGTTCTATGCCATCTTCAGAATCTGGCTTGATTTTGTTTTTTGTGTCACTGTTGCTTACTGCTGTACTGCTCTAACCACATTTGAATTAATTCATCAAAGTTTTACTTGCCCATGATATTAACTGTATTGTTAGATATCTTATTTTATTACACAAATTTTTCCTTTGAGTCCATATATGTGTAAGGTTTATTAGAGATGAGACACGGAGTAAAGGTGTAAGGGTATTAGTTAGAGTGCCATTAATTTAAAAGGATATTAATTAATGACACTGCCTTTGCAGTGGGCAAGAGAAAGAAAGGGCAAGAGGGCCCAAAGGCAGAAGCAAAGGGAAAAAGGAATTGAGAGAGAACAGGCACTTGAGAGAGACAAAGAAAAGTCCAGCGCTTTGATTCCTTCAAGGCAGTTATTAATCTTTTAGATAGGTTGAGTCGTGTGCATCTTTCTGGTTGGTCTTTCAGTGCAGCTGCACCACACTCGACACCACAGCTGCGTGGGGAGGAGGGTGGAAGGGCTGGGAGTTGTGCCTGGTAGTACTGCTGGATCCAAGAATACAGATCTCTTTTGGTTAGTTTGTCAGGTTTGTCTTCTGCATTGCCTGGAACAGATGAGTGTCAGAGGACCAGCCTCTGACATGTCATCACTGGTCTGATAGGCACTCTTGTATAGCAATAATAATTAAAGATTATAGTAAAGTGATAAAAATATGAGAGAAATAATGGAGTCAGACATATTCTATGATAGCATACTCACCTCAGCCCTACTTGATGGTCCATGTGGGGAGAGAGAAAGAGAGAGAGAGAGAGAGAGAGAGAGAGAGAGAGAGAGAGAGAGAGAAGGGGGAGGAGAGGACAAAGGGAGAGGGAATAGGGAGGAGAGGGAAAGAATTTGGGCAAGGAGAGGCAGGCAGACAAGAAAGAGCTCCTTTATTCTCACAAACCTTATAAATCTTTGGAGAGGTGCAAGCCTCCCAATTATAGGTAAGGACTTATGTCACAGGAAAGGGTTATGCTATAGGTAATATAACAATGAAGGGGACTATCTACATATATACACAATATCTAGGGATATACACATGTAATAGGAAGGGGTGGTATTGAGTCCCACATGTGACAAGGGTGGACCCCAGACTCATGGTTGTGACTGAACAGGTTGACTTGTTCTCTGGCCTTTCACAGAGATCACTTACAGTAGTGTGTGAACTCTTTCTACCGGGACCAGATTGGTAGTTAACAGACTTCAGGGAGAGGTAATCCGTTGTAATATAACAGGAGGATGAGCCCTGTAGCCAGCAGTCTGGCAAGCTGGAACCTTCAAGGGGAATAGCACTAAGTATCTGACTTCCCACGAAGAGTGCTGGTAAACAGCTTCTAGTGTTTGTACAGCTTTGAGGAGACATAATTGTAGAAAAGTTCTATATTTACCTGACAGATGAGTGAGTGCTTCTGGAGTTGAGTCCAAGTGCTGAAACAGCTCATTTGATAGTCCAATTCCTGAAGACTTGTTTTTCTCCAATGTCTTCTGCAATGGGACATAGATTTCTTCCTTTAGTGCTATGCTAGCTCTTGAAATAGTTGGCTCTGGACCATTTCTTTTTGGTATAGTGATTCCTTTTATTCCATCCATCTACTTTGGATGTGTCCTGTGTCATTCAATATCTTGCCCATAGAGCCCTTTAATACTCCCACTAGAGACTTTTTTGTCAATCAAGCAATGGGAGAGTTTAATGATCTCACAAACCTGGGTAATGGAAGAGTGAGGTTCAGTATTCTTTAGGATAAAAAAATTAGCAATCTTTAAAATCATTATAATAGATATTAGCCTTTAAAAAGCAATTATAGGGGGCTGAGCCCCGGTGGCGTAGTGGTCGTGTGCCAGATTGCGACCCACTGGGATGGAGGTTCAAATCCAGCAGCAAGGCTGGGCCTCCTACTCCCACCACGAGAGGGCAGTGATGCCCCCCCCCCCAAAAAAAAGCAATTATAAGTGATACTGACTTTAATTGAGTTGTTTCTGGGTGCTGTTCATACAAAATAATCTAAATAAATAAAACAATTTTAAAGTTCTTTCATTATCTATAATTATTGGTTATATTTCTAAGTGCATTTTTAACATTTATATCAGAACTCACACATTCAAAAAGAGAAATAGCAATGTTTCAGTCCTTATAGACTAGAGAAACAAATTCATGGACAACACATATGTGTATCAGAAAGAGGTTTATATACAAGAGCAGTTGCATACTGAGGAAACTTACTAATTCAGTGCTCTCCAAGCCCATAAATCTTACATGAGACCATATGTCCAAAACCAATCTATAAAGTCCTCTTCAGACTCACAAAACACATAACAGGCCATCGAATGCAAGGTCTTCACAGACCAGTGGTTCAAAAGTCTTGGGGATGCAGTGGTGTTGTAAGCATCTCAGTGCCGATAGGGGACTTTTTGTGGCTTCTCCAGCACCCAGGGCTGCATCAGGGTAGGTTCATGAGTCTTGTCAGTTGCTATGTCTCCCAAGGTATGAACAGAGAGAGAATGTGTCTCACATCTCCATGTAAGAAATACAGGATTTCCCAGAAATCTCAGGAGAAGGCCATCCCCACACAAAGGCCTCATTGGCTATGATCTGATTGACAGACTAGACTCCACGCCCACATTTTTAATCCTCAAATTGACAAATGATTAAATAACTACCACAGGAATATAGAACTCAAGAAAACCTGCTGTCATTGAATCAAGGGCAAATCATAGTGAACCCCTAGGACAAGGTAGAATTACCCCTGTGAGGTTTCTAGTCTGCAACTATTTAATGGGAGTAGAAAGCCGCATTGTTCTTCCAGAGTGGTTGTTGGTTTCAAACCACTCACCTTGCAATTACAGCCCCATACTAGAGATCCGCCACCAATGTAGAAAGAATGAATAAGAAATGAAATAGACCTCATAAGCAGATCTGCAAAATAATTCTAAAAGTATCGTGGAGAGAGAATTATGAGACACCAAGTAACATGAAAAATCATTCTGGGGTTTGAAGTGTGTCCGATTATAGGAACAAAAGCGTTCAAAATAATACTATAGTATAATCATGGCCATGAAAAAGTCATTCTATACACAAAGTTGGTAAAAATGCTTCTCTGGCTAAAGTTGTACTATCAGTAAAAGAAAATTTTCCCATGATAATTTATAAATAAAGGTATGTAACCTCATTGTATTATACTTTTGCTCATTATGACATACACAAATGTAGCACAAAAATGTTCTCCATGTACATTTCCCACCTCCAGATTTGTTCAATGGAGGCAATACAAATCAAAACAAGTAGCAGTCTCATGAAATTGAGGAACAGAGATGTGAACATGAGCAAATCAATTGAGAGGATGGCCCAGACCACCTGAAGAGCATGTAACAACAGCAATGAGGCGCGTTAGAAATCCTGGGTGTGACACTTCTACGAAAGTCAGGTCTGAATGGAACTTAAATCTTGCGCATTAGTGTAGTAAATAATGACTTCCAAATGGGAGGCAAAGAACCCAGAATTACAATACATCATATAAGGACTTATGTCTGGGAAGGACATAGTAATTTACAACTCCACCTACACACTCTGAACCTCCTGGATCCAGAAACAGTTGTGAGAACAGAGAAGCGGCTGTCAGAGTGGCGTTCCTTGTCAAGGGTCTTCTTTTTTTATCGCCACTCTACTTTACCAAACATTCCTTACTTCTCCAGGGACTGGTCTTTTTTCACAACAGGTCTTAAGTACTTCTTTAGACTAGCTCAGTAGAGGTAAGAACCAAGTCACACCCTTTGCTCCCTAGATGGTAGCATTAATTAAGACTACCTTATAAGAGTGTGACTTAAAAATGCTATTTTTTCCCCTAGGGAGCTGGTCATCAAAAAGTCAAAACATACTCCCCTAAAGTATTTCTTTTCTTTTGATTTTGAAGCTTTGGCAGAAATAAGAAAACTTGCTTTGACTTTTTGAATATTTTTGCCTTTTGACTCTGACTGCTGCATTTGGCTCATCTCTGCCTTACTCTTGGATTTGGGAATGAACAGCACCTGGAACCACATGGGATATGTTCTTAAATGTTCATGAGTTTTTATGGAATGCTGCAGGAAATTGCTGAACCCAAAAATATATACTAAGGAAAAGTATACACTCAAGGGAGGAGTGGGCCTGGGAGACTGGAATGGAGCAGAATAGCACCATTGAAGATTTAGGTATTTGGTATATCTTCAATCTGCCATTCTTTGGGATTATTTTGGTATTAACAATTATTACCTAGGATCTTGGAGTTCAGAGGATGAGCTCCACTTTGGCTTTTGCTGGTAGAGAGATCCTCTGGCAGTTGGCTAATTTTTATTCCCAGATGGATGACATTCCAATGACTCCTAGTCACAGTTACTCACAGGTGAGTCCTATCGGTATCTTCCTCTACCTTCTTACTCAGAGCCATGGAAGAAAAGACCATTTGTTAGTAAAGACTTCGACTAGAACAGCCACAGTAAGTAGTCCACTGTTGCCTCTGTAGGCTGCTAACCACAAGTTGGTGGCTCAGACTGTGTAACCATGAGTGAGAGATGAGGTTGTCTGCTCACATAAAGATTTACAGTCTAAGAAACCTAATATAGTGTCCCTATGGGGTGGAATCAACTTGATAGCAATGGGTTTGTTTTGGTTATATCTAGTCTAGTTATATGCGGGTCTTCTCCATTTCCCCAAGCATCAGTTTCCTAACCCAATAATAATATCCCGTCCCAAACTCTCATTACCACCAAGTCGATTCCAAGGACAGGGTGAAACTGTCTCTGGTTTCTACTCCTTACAGGACTAGAAAAAGGGCAGGGAGTAGTTTCAAACTGCCGATCTCGTGGTGAGCAGCCCAATACCTTTGCACTGCTCCAAAGGTCTGCTATAATATAATTCCCAGTACTTATTGTTGCATACTTAGCATGCAGGATTGTTGGAAACTGCAAAGAAATAAATAGTATTTATATCATCCTGTTAAAAAAGGCAAAAAATTATGGTTATCCAGGTAATATAAAAATCGGCACAAACACTAGCATTACTCAATTAAAGGGTAATGATAGTTTCAAATGATATGAGCACTCATTATGTAGATGAAGTTGAACATCTATATTTCTTCATAATATCACAACTAAAAAAGGGTATACTCTTAAGTATTTAAATGTACAATATACCATAGGTACTACACAACAATGATAATTGTAATATTTTAGCTTCAGAAGAGAATGTCAGAAAAAAAATTATGTATTTCAGAGCAAACATCTTGACTGGAGATAGTGAAAAAAATAACTAAGTACAAACTGTGAACTAATTATAAAAACCGTCATTTATTTTGAATATAAAATTGTTGTTATAACTATTAATTGTATTAAGTAATTTTTAATATCCTGTTCTTGTCAAAATATTCTTAACGAAGAATGTGACTGGCTAAATCCCTAATTAGCCAGGTAACTTTTTTTCTTATCAAAGCCCTAATAGTCTTATACTTTTATTAGAGTAAAATTCATCATATTGATTTAGTAGCAATTAAATCTGTGTGACTGTTAGGCCACTTTTCATTTCAAGTCTAGGGGAGTTTTAAGTTAATTGCTTTCCAGAATGGATTCTAATTAAATTAAAGTTCAGAAGAATATATCACAAAACAAGAGTAGGAGATACTACTCAATTTTAGGATAAGTAAAATTCTAAATAGAGACAGTAGGAAAAAAATTATATGACCATTATCAAAGAAGAGGTGGAAGAGAACATTTTCTCATAGAATGAGGCCATGAAATTAAGAAAATTAATATGACTGTCCCTAGTTCTATTATTTTCTTTTTCAATATTTAAAACAGTAATCTGCAACCTTTCTGGTGTAAAGAGTTTGATGCAATGGCCTCTTTATGTTATAAATTCATATGAAGCATGCATTGCTTTAGAATACTTGACAATATGCTCTATTAGAATGATTGTCTTCTCTTTGTATTACTCAAGATATGAGTGCTTTGAGGGTCATTGGTGTTAAATCATCTATAATATTAGTATATAATTCATATTCTTTGTTTCCACCTAAGACTTCCAGAAATAGCTGATCTGTCTTCTGATCAAGTATACTTGATTTTAAAAGAATTTTCAGTGATTCTTATCTAATTTATTATTTGAAACCTCTTGGGTAATTTAAATCAGATTCTTTGATAATTGACAAGGTTAATTTATGATAACTCTAAAAAGTGTTTGCTCAAGCATTTAATCTAATTATTTGTTAGTGCTAAATTTCTTAATGTTTATTTGATATATTTAATTATTTCTGTGGCACATGACCTTAGAAAATCAGGCTATCTATAGGGAGAAAATAACCTTTAGTACAGTGGACCCATTACTGTCCAGTGGATTTTTACTCAGAGTGTCCCTAACAGCTATAAGAGAAATGCTCAGTGGGTTTCTGAAACATTTTTGCAATCGAAGACAGTCTCATCTTTCTCCTTTCCCCTGCTGAGCAACTAGTGCATTCAAATCATTGGCCTTTCAGTTAGCACCATTATTAACAGCTTCTTAGTAGAGTTAACATGTACTTAATTTCAGTGTGTACAGAATGCTTCTTCCCAATACTTCTGTGTTCACCTTTTTATAGTATCCTCATCCTGTTTACAAGTTGTTAGGTACAGTTCAGTCAGCACCCACTCCTAGCAATTCTGGAAAAAAAAAAACTACAGAATGAAATATTGCCAGGGCTTTTTCCATCCTCAAAATTGTGGCAATTTTTAACCTCATTATTGCATCAAACATATCAGTCTATCTTGTTGAAGATCTTCCCATTCTCTGCTGATCCTGTACAAGAATTGTAGCTGTTTGGTACCATGTAGTTAGCTCTGACACACAAAACCCTGTGTATAATAGACCAGGGCATTGCCCAATCCTGCAACAATTTAATAATTATTTTTATGCTTGAGATCATTCTTGCAGCCACTCTGACAATCTATTTCATCAAAGGTCTTCAACTTTTTCATTGACCCTCTCTTTTACTGAGCATGATAGTCTTCTCCTGTGACTATTCTATTCTAACAATGTGTACAAAGTACACAAGATCATGTCTCTTCAACATTGCTTCTAAAAAGTATTCTGACTGTACTTCCTGAAAGATATGTTTGTTGTTCTGACAGCCTGTGATACATTCCATATCTTCAGCAATACCAAAATTCAAAGGCATATAGTTTTCCTTATTCATTATCCAGCTTTCATATGCACATGAGACAATTGAAAATATCATTGTTTGTGTCACACCTACCATAATAGTTAAAGTTTTATGTCTACTTAGCTAGACAAGGATTTTCTGTGGGTTGGCATCCTAAATTAACAGTTAGTAATTTCTCAGAGTAAAGCAAATAAAACAAGAACCTGGACTGTACAAGGAAAACAAGGCATTAGGAATGGAAGGAAGACGACTTATTAACCTGTGAGGTGTGGATGACACAATTTTGATGGCTGAACATGAGTAGAACTGGAGTACTTCCTGATGAAATCCAAGGATTGCCATTTTGATGAATTACAATTCAATGTAAAGAAAACAAAAATCTTCACAACTGGACCAAGAGATGATGGGATCACTCCAAAAAAGGTGGACATTATCAAGGATTTCATTTTGCTTGGCTCAGCAATCAATGTTCATGGAGGCAGCACTCATGCAATCAAATGACAAATTCCATTGAGCAAACCTGCTGTGTGAGGTCTCTAGAGTGTTGAAGCGGAGGGATGCTACTTTGAGGACTAAGGTGCACCTGACCCAAACTAGGATATTTTCCATGGCCTCATATGCATGTGAAAGTCGGGCAATAAAGAAGACCATAGAAGAATTAATGCATTTGATGCATTTGAATAGTGACGATGGCAAAGGATGTTGAATGCATCATGGAGTGCCAAAAGAACACATCTGTCTTGGAAGAGCTACAACCCAAATTCTTCTTCAAAGATACTAGGGGCGACCCAGTCTGAATCCCCCCCACCCCCCCCAAGCAGGGTAGACCAAGGAAGGAGCCTAAAATATCAGCAATAGGACCAAAGCAAAGCCACAAAGGCCCAGAGGAGCTCCCAAAATAGACTTCATGCTATGAAGGGCAGTTCCCCCAAATACCAGGCCCACTGGGGGATAATCATAAAGGTCAGCAGACAGACCTGGAATTATATGTGCTTTGGGTTTTTTTTTCTAGTTATGGTATTATTTTTCTTTGTATATGTTTTTATACTACATTTTCTCTTTTTATTCAATTTTTTGTTTGTTTTCTAATGTCTGTGCTATTGTTGGTTTTCCTACCCATATAAGATAGACCTGGGAAGCAAGTCCCAGGAGAAAGCAATGAACTGAATGTTCTGGAGGAGGGACTTGGGGGACGGAGAAGGTGAGCAAATGATGCCATAGATAAGTGAACATCTAGGAAATAAAATGTCCTGGGCATGTTGGAGCAATGGCCATCTAGCTGAAAGGAATTATTTAGAGGTAGACGAAGGACAAGTTTGAAGGTGGGAAAGAAGAAAGGTAAAAGGAAACAGAGGGAAGACCTAGGAAGTAAAGCTATGGACAGAGATACAAACCTAGGTATACATTTACGCAAATGTATTAATTCATAAAAATAGAGGTATTGGCATAGGTACATATATTTATATGGGAGTACATTGAAGATGTGGATGGATTTTGGAATACTTTGTTCTAACAACCTGACATTCTGTGATGCACACTCTCCAAACACAATTACTGAAGACAAAATGGGTGCACAAGCAAACGTGAAGAAAGTTGATAGTGCTCAGGTATCAAAAGATATAGTGTCTGTGTTCTTAAAGGCTTGACACTAGACAAGAGGTCATCTAGCAGAGAAGCAACAGGTCCACATGGAAGAAGCACACCAACCTATGCAATCATGAGGTGCCAATATGATCAGGTAACAAGACTTAAAAGACCCCACACAAACAAAAAACATATTGTTGAGAATGAGAGGCATTGGAGCAGATTCCCTAAACCCAACTGTAGATTGCAACATCCTCTCTCAGAAGGGTCAAAAGGAAGGGATGAGTCAACCAGGGTGACATTTAGGACCAATGAAACACACAATATTCCTCTGGCTCCTTCGGACTTCCTAATCCCCCACTATCATGACCCCAACCTCTCTTTCGCTGCAGACTAGGCTGGAGCATGTATGCAGATACAGATAATAATTCCGGGCACATGAAACCCAGGTTTGATAATCACCTTCTTTAGGAACAACATGCTTAGTAAAATAGAGCATCAAAAATAGGAAGACTCTCAGCAAAATGATTTGACAAAGTGGCTGCTACGATAAGCTCAAGAACACAATTAATTTCAAGGATGGCACAAGACTGGGCAGTATTTTGTTCTGTTGCACATAGGGTTGCTGGATCAGAAACATGTTGAGAGGACCTACCAACTATCCTGCTTAGTGTGACCTAATACAAAGTAGGGACTTCAAGGTTGAGATTTTCTATGAGAAGCCAATGAGTGCTGAGAAGATTAGGGTGGCATACAGCACCTGTACTCTTCACAGAATTTGGTCAAATTAGTTGAAAAGAGGATTCTTTGAGGATTTGTTCCACTTTGGATCCTGCACCTGGCTAGTCTAAATCATGTTGTCCTTTTCCAGGGACTAGTCTCTTGTGATAACATGCTCGGCTTTTAAATCATTTTATTTGGGGCTCTTAAAGGTCTTATAACAATGCCTACATCCATTGTATCAAGCATATTTGTACATATATTACCATCATTATTTTCTAAACATTTATATTCTATTTGAGCCCTAGGTATCAGCTCTTCTTTTTACCCTCCTTTCCTTGCTCCCACCTATGTCTTTAGACTTGAGCTGGTAGCCCATTATATTACCTACCTATCCTGGGAGTTGTCTGTAGACTGCCATTTTACCAGCTGATCCTGGACTAATCCACGTGATGTAGTATAATACAAAATAAGCATATTTTATATTACTTATAATACAATAAATTATATAATGTATAAAATAAATCATGGAACATACTATACTGTATAA
>PVJH01048955.1:0-10548 GCA_004026705.1 Nesogale talazaci
TTTTTTTTAAGAAGTCATTCCTCTTTCCTGTTGGCCATAGGAAATCAGTCATCTGCTGTCTGTTCTTATAGATTTGCCTACTCCAGATGTAAATATCATCAGATAATGTGTGACCTCTTGTGTCTGAATTCCTTCACTTCACTAGATTGATGGTATGGCATGTATCCAAAATGCCTTCCTTTGTTATTGCTGAAGGATAGCCTATTCCATGAACAGATATACTGCATTTGTTTTCCCTTTAATCAGTGATGTTTCCAATTAATCAGGGTTATTTCCCCCTTTGGGGTCCTGTAAGAAATATGATTTTAAGTGATTGTGAATTGAGATTACAATAAAGTAACCAGATTTTAAGTGGGACGCCATTGACCAGGGGAAGAGGGGTTTGCTGATTAAAAATTTGGTCTACATGGAGCAACAAAAATGTTTGAAGAGGGCTGAGCCCTGGTGGCGTAGTGGTTGAGTGCGGGGCTGCGGCCCACTGGCTTGGCGGTTCAAATCCAGCAGCAGCTCTCCAGGAGCAAGGCTAGGCCTCCTACTCCCACTAGAGGGCAGTGATGCCCCCCCCAAAAAATGTTCATAGAATGCAAAAATAGTATTGTAATATATTTATTTAATTTTAAAACGCCTCAGGACAAATTGTTAAAAAGCGGGATGTCTGGTCACTTTAGATTCCAATCATCTATTTTTAGTATGAAAACAAGGCAGAGGTGTTCTTCCATTCACTGTGAAGTTTCTAATCTACCATATCCTTTCTCCCCCCCAAAGAAAAGTGAAAATAGTTATTTCTCCTCATTTTTTGTCCTTTTAAAAATGGGTCTCACATGCTATCTCCGTGGAGGATGCTTTTCTGACACACTAAGTTTCCTTCTAACTCGAGAAAATTTAAGTTTGCAAGCTAGAGGAGTCCTGACCCAGATGTTATCTGGGAGTGCAATGTAATCAGGAGAATAACCATGTGGAAAATTCTACAGGTGACTTACGACCCACTCATTCCAAACAGAGTATGATTGAGTCCAATAAAAAGCACCCCACACCCAGACTGGACCCTACTGCTTCCCTCACTAAGTTAAACCTCTTCCAACAGACAAAAGGCTTCTGGGACGCTGACCATGGACAGTTTACCTCAAGTATAAGCAGATCCAAATATCCACTGAAGCACCCACTGCACTAAGAATGTGCTGAAATGTACTTTGCATTATATTGCATCGTACGCTGCCGCTCATAAGCCAAGGAATCAACCTACATTCGGTGCATGTACTGTTTCTAAAACCACAAACTTAAGAATGATGAAATTATCAAGATAGTTTAGCACTTGCTAATTTTGCTACACTCTCTTGGTATGTATACGTAAGGAAGTCATAGGGATTATAAATTCAACTTGAGCAAAGTTTAAAAACCCTATATTTTATGACAAAGGGTCTTTAGCTTAGGACGGCCAAAGCACTGATATTATATATTTTCTGTAAAGAGAATTATGAGTTTTATATTTTCTGATATTAAAAGTTGCTTAATAAAGACTTATTTACATTCCAAAATGACTGAGTGCGCACTGGAGGTCACTGGAGTGCTGGCACAAGAGGTCAAATTTCACAGGTGTCGTGAATTGCGGTAGGAAGTACCATCAAAGTAGGTAGTGACCAGATGTTCAACAGAACCCAACACTAACCGGGTCTGCTGCCACTGTCATCATCGTTGTCTCTGAGATCAGTGTCCATCCATCTCATTGAGGGGCGTCTTCCGCTTTCCTAACCCCCCTGGTCGACCAAGCATGATGTCCTTTTACAGGCACTAGTCCCTCTTGGTAACCTCTCTAAAGCACATGAGGGGATATCTCGCCATTTTTTCTTCTAAGGAACATTCTGGATACATGTCTTTGTCAGATAGAGCTGGTCATTAATTCACTGATGCCATAATTCAAAGGTCTCAATCCATGCATGGTGTCATGTAAAAATACAATCACCAGATCTGGTACAGCTCACTCATCAGAGTGATATGGTGGGTTTTTAATATATTCAAGAGTAAAGTTCAGAAAAACATGACATCCTTTTTGTTGTTGTTGCCCCATCTTTTAAAATATATCAATTTTACTGTGGAAGTTTACACAGCAAATTGGGTTTCCATTGAGCAGTTTTTATACACATTGTTCTGTGCATTGATTATAATTTTCAAAACATTATTCTCATTCAAGGTCTTTATTTGCATGGATCCAGTTTCCCTATGCCCTCTTGTCTTCTCATCTTTGTTTTTGGGAAAATATTGATGGTCGGTATCATATAGCTGATTATAGAAACACCTTGGTCACCAGTGATGTTGTTCATTTTATAAACCAAGTTATTATTTGAGTGGAAGGTAATCTCCAGGAGAAGTTTCAGTTCCAAGTTATAAGTACATCTTGGGGATATATTTTTAGTTCTTTCTCAAGGTGGGTCTACATAAAATGCTACGTGTTTTTCTCCGATTCTTTCTGGAACTTTCTATGCTTCCTGTCAGAATGGACACTAGCAGTAGTAGCCAGACACTATCTAGTTCTTCTGGTCTCCTGGTCTCAGACTAGGAGAGTTCCCGACTAGTTTATGCTTTGACTCTGATTTCCTTCATTCTCTTTTGGTCCCAATGAGTAGAAACCAATAGTTGTAGCTAGATAACTACTCACAAACTTTTTTGGGTGGGAGTGGGGGGTGGGGAGAGCTCTCTTTTTTAAAAATTTAATAAATCATTTTATGGGAGCTCTTACAGCCTTATAACATCCATACATCAATTGTATCAAGCACACTTGTATATAGGTTGCAATCATCATTTTCAAAACATTTTCTTTCTACTTGAACCTTGGTATCAGCTCATTTCCCCCCTCCCTCACCCTACCACCCTAGTGAGCACTTGATAATTTACAAACTTTTTTTCATGTCCTACACTGACCAATGTCTCCCTTTACCCACTTTTCTGTTGTCCATCCCCTGAGAGGAGGCTTGGTTCTCTTCCCCCCACTTTCCCCTTCCCCTCCTGGTATCTACATCCATCCTCTGATCTAGCTGGATTTGCAAGGTAGAATTAGGGTCATGATAGCGGAGGAGGAAGCATTGGGGAGGAACATTGTGTGTTTTGTTGATGCTATACTGAACCCTGACTGTCTTTTCTCTTCCTTCTGGTCCTTCTGTAAGGGGATATCCAATCGTCTAGAGATGGGCTTTGGGTATCCACTCTGCCCTCCCCCTCATTCACATTGATATGACTGTTTGTGTGGGAACCCACTTTTTTGGGGGCATTTCTTACCCAACTTGTGAGGCATTGCCATTGTTGATCAGTCCTGTCCCTAGCCCCTGGTTCCTTCCCTGCCCCGTGGTCACCGGGATCCCTAGGGCTCTTGTTCCCCTTGTTGCATTTCCCACCCACGATCTGGGTCAAACACTCTGCTTCTCTGTGGGTTTACCTGCCTCATATTTCTCTCTCACAGGGGACCCTGCGAAGTTGTTTTCCCATGTTCCTCACCCAGGAACGCTCTTTCTGTTGACTCCAGGTGGCCTTGCTGCCGTCTCCCTGTCCTGGAAGATGTCCCGGATGTCATCGCAGAACCCATTAGGTTTCCAGTGCTTAGTGCTCAGTACATCCACTCGATTCTGCAGACGGTTCCTACTTTGAGTCAGGGTAGAGTTGCTTTCACCCTCTGGATACGGTAGACTTGTTTCACTTTTCTTCACCAGCAACATGAAACAGCATAGAAACGAATTCACCCACTGGCCTTGTTCTGGCTGAGGACACGTGCCACAGATGGGCTTGGTTTCACTCTTCTGTATGGCATCTGGTGAGGTCCATGTTTGTAATTACCATTGGTGTCATTGGAAAATGGCATTTCTAATGCATAGGGTGATAGGCGTGCAAAACTCTGCTGGGATCTCAGGGACTGGATCTGTCACCAAAGCGGTATTTTTCGACGACCGAGCCTTCTACTCCATCTTCCACATTTGCCGTCTACTCACAAGTCACTGGCGATTTTTGTTGCTTGCAAGTTTGATGCATCGCAGACTGCAGGACATGGTAAAAATATCTTTCTCTTCTTCATGTTTGGCATGAGTGGTTGGCGTGTGCTTGTGAATAAGAGTCATATTAGCGATTCTTCCTTGTAAGCACATGGTTACGACCCTGTCACTGGCAGCACTGCACGTCAGGGGAGATCGTGGAATGTTCTTTTGGAGAATAAAGATGTCCTATCAGTGTTCTACCTCTCGTGCTTTCTATGACTTGACTATAATCTTTAATGATCGCTGTACAATCGTGCCTACCAGACCTGCGATGCTGTGTTAGCAGCCGATCCTTGACGTATCCGCACAGCATTTGGGTCACATTGGAAGAGCCCACCATCAGTCCGTATCAGTGCGCAAAAGTTACTTATTTCAAGGCTTCATGTCATCTCAGTCAACTTCTAAAGTCTTAGATCGGTGTCAGACATGATCCGTGTTCTGATGATGAACAGAGGGTTGAATCCGTGTCTTCTCATTTGGAGTTGTGCTCCGTCAACAAGTGAAGGGGTTGAAAATGTTACTTCGTCGATATTATGAAGGGCAAGGCTGCTTTGAGGACGCATCTTTCCCCCGGTCACATCTTCCCCATTGAGGGCATCGTCCCCCAGCACTCCATCAGTGCATCATATTCTGCCGCTCTTCCTCAGATTCTCACTGGTCAATTGTCAGGTCCCTTATAGCATGATTTAGCCAGGAAGTTCTGTTTGACATTGACTCCATGGTGACCCTGTTGTGTGTGAGATACCACTGGTATCACATCAACACAGAAGCCACCAGGGGACAGCACACTGGCAGATGAGTGGCACGTAAATTGTGTAAAGGGTTCTCTTTTTCCTTTGGGGAAACCCAAGTCCTAGGATCTCACTGTCCTTGAGTAGTCCCTTCTGAGCCAGAGTGACCCTGCAGCCCAAGGCAGAACTACCCCTATGAGTTTCTGAGACTACAACTCTCTACAAGGGCAGAAAGCCTCATCTTTCTCCTACAGAATGGCGGGCGGATTTGAACTGCTGACCTTGAGGTTGTCAAACCAACTCACAACCTACTGTGCCACCAGGGCGAAAGACCCCTATGTATGTATTTTTGTATTGCTTTCTTCTTTTTTTAAAATAATTTTATTGGGGGCTCTTACCACTATTATGACATTCAGTACATCATCTGTATCAAGCACATTTGCACACATGTTGCCACATTCATCTCCAAACATTTTCCACTTAAGCCCTTGGTATAAGCTTCTCTTCCACCTTCTCCCTTTTTTAAATGAATCATTTTATTGGGGGCTCATACACCTCCCCTCACGATCCATACACACATCAACTGTATGCAGGTCTCATTTGCACACTTGTTGTCATCATCACTCTCAAAACATCCTCCCTCCACCTAGACCTCCAGTTCCAGCTCCCCATATTTCCCTTCCTCCCTCGCCCCCCATGTACCTTTAATAATTTACAAATTGCTATTTCATATCGTACACTGTTCAATGTGTCCCTTCACTCACTTCCCTGTTGGCCATGCCCCAGAGAGGATGTTATATGTAGATCCCTGAAATCAGTTCCCCCTTTCTACTCCACCATCCCTCCATCCTCCCAGTATCATCACTCCCACCACTAGTCCTGAGGGATCATCTATTCTAAATTTCCCATGTTTCTGACTCCAGTACACATCCCCTTTTCTAGTCGGATTTGTCTGGTAGAACTGGGAGCATGATGGTGGGTGGGAGGAAGCATTTGAGAACTAGAGGAAAGATGCATATTTTGTTGTTACTACACTGTACTTTAATTGACTCATCTCCTCCCTGCAACCCCTCTGTAAGAGAAGGTTGCTTCACCTATTGATGGGCTTTGGGTCACCAATCTGTACTCCCCCCTACTTATAATGGTATAAATTTAGTTCTTTGATGCCTGACACTGAATTCCTTCAACACCGTGTGGTCACTCAGGCTGGTGTGGCTCTTCCCTGAGGGCTTTGTTGCTTCTAAGCTGGATTGCCACTTATTTACTCAAGCCTTTAAGACCCCTGTATTACTTTCTTCTTTTCCCCATGTACCTTGCTATTTTCACTTCCTCACCTAGTTGGATGAGAATGCTGGTAAATTTTCCATGCTTTCGTGTAAGTCCAATTAACCTTTTTTTTTTTAATTTTTTAATTTTGGGCATCACTGCTCTCCAGTGGTGGGAGTAGGAGGCCCAGCCCCACTGCTGGAATTGAACCTCCGTCCCAGTGGGCCGCAGTCCCGCGCACAACCACTATGCCACTGGGGCTCAGCCCCCCAATTAACCTTTATACTCTTTTTAGTAAAGCTTGAACGAAACATGAAATGAGTAAGTTAAATTTAAAAAAATGATTTGTTGAAAGCTAACTTTGGTTTAAGAAAATAATTCATGGAATAATTCATGGAATCACCTGATTCCCAGATGCATGAGTATGACTGCAAGTTGCATTTAAATACTATACTTTTATGGTTTAGCCAGAGGTATGCAAAATATTCCTGCAGATTTCCCTCTTATTTCACCTATCACTGCATTAAAATATGAGCTCTTTGATGCTTCCCTTTGATGTCTGCTTGTAGTTGGCTGAAGATTTGCTCTTTGAGTCCACAAGAAATGGCAGCTTTAGAGGTACCTCTCACGGGTCCCACCTTCCGGTCTTAACCCCCTGCCTCAGATCTCACCTGCAAAGCCTGCAGATCCGCAAAGGTCTGGTCAGGAAGCGTGTGAATGGCATTGCTGTGCAGCATAAGTAGCTCCAACTTGTACAGTCCAGAAAAATCTCTTTCTGTCAATCTGACCAAGCTGTTATATCTGAAATAAAAATATCCAGCTAAGTGTAAATTTAGCCTATCGAATAAAGTTCAGTAAGCAAAGTTCACACACACACACACAATCTCTTGCTTGCTTTGTGCTCCAAGGAGACAGTTTTCTCTGTGTGTGAAGTACTAGTGAAATTACCAGATGCCACAGAGGATCAGCCTTCTACTCATCCTTGGGACTTCACTTCCAAGCATCTCATCCCCATAACTAGGGAGGCCTCGGCAGGACATTGTGTCTTTCAATACAAAGGAGCTGATATCCAGGAATCCAGGAAGGAAAAGAATGTTTTGAAATGGATTGTGGTAGCGATTGCACAATACATGTGGATGTGATTGATCCTTGGATCAATTATGACACATGGTATTAACTCCTGATTAAAGGGTATATCATGAGATTACCCCTTTTAAGATTTCTCGAAATACTCTCCATAATCTTCTTAGCTGACCTCTCTGCCTTGCTCATATGGAGGGTCTTTCTTGATATTCCTTAAAACACTCCGTCCATGTAAAACCCATTGTTTTAGGTGGAGTGGCAGTTTCGTCCATTTTTTTAGGAAGCGTCAATCGTTTGGGAAGATGCCCATTTTAGTTTTGTTAAAATTTTGTCATCCAGGCCTGGTCTCAAATGTTCCTCTGGTTCCTTGAGGCTTCTTCACCTCCTATTATCATGACCCCAGTCTAGTCTTTCACTGTGGGTTAGACCAAAGCATGTACACAGGTGCAGATGAGAGAAAAGAGCCACGATGTGCAGAATTCAGGAATAGGAATGGGAATAGAGATACAAGGAGGGTAGGGGGAAGGTGGGGAGAGGAAGGGAGGAAAGGGGAACCGATCGCAATGGTCAACACATGATAACAATGGTCAACACATGAACACACACACACACACACACACACACACACACACACCCTGCAGGGGAGATGACCAACAGAAACCATGGGGGAAGGGAGAGAGCAGTTGGTGTAAGATATGAGAATAATCAAAATTTAAAACGGATCAAGGGGCACGAGGGTGGGAGTGAAGAGGGAGGGGGAAAAAGAGGAGCTGATACCAAGGACTCAATAGAAAGTTAAGGTCTAGAAAAGAATAAGGGCAATCTATGTTCAATTATGCTTGATACAATGGAGGCATGGGTGGTTATAAGAGCTGTAAGAGCCCCCAATAAAATGATTTTTTGTGTGTGTGGCATCACTGCCCTGGTGGAAGTAGGAGGCCCAGCCTTGCTCCTGGAGAGTTGCTGCTGGATTTGAACTGCCCACCCTCTGGGCCGCAGTCCCGCACACAACCACTGTGCCACCAGGGCTCAGCCTAAAATGATCCTTCATAAAAAAATTTAATAGTTTGTTTTCCATGGCACATAGCACCTCTGCTATTTATTCCTTTTTCTTTCCTTGAGGCACCCTCATGAGACTAAGATGGGTGTATTATGGAGTCTCCAGTCATCGCAGTTCACCTGATCACAGAATCATGTGTAAATGTGTTTTGCTTGGAATAAACCTGCACTGTGAAGGGGATCCCTAGTAACAGGATGTAAGGACTTACTTTCATATACCATTGCTTTTGAACTCGTCTCTCTGTGGACACTGGTAAGACCCACCCCCCTCTTTGACACTGTTTTCTTGCCCTCCTTCTGCAAGGTGAATTTCATGATTATAAAGCACTGGCTAGGAACTCTATGCCCTGAGCTATAGAGACCGTAACTGGATTCATAATTACCCAGGGGGCGGGCAGGGGAATTTGGGGGGGGAAATGAGTAGGAGAAAGAATAAAATGTTCTGAAATTGATTGTGGCAATGATCACACACTTCTTCTTAATAGGATTGAACTATTAAACTGTATGAGATGTGGATTATATGCCAGTAAAGCTATTACATGATAAGAAAAGTCTAGGTTCTAATGCCAAATGACTGATTCGGATGAAAAATTTGGTCACTTCGTAGTTGTGCGACGTTTGGTAAAAGTAAACTTTGGCTCTCTGTTTTTCCCATGCACAAAATGCAGATAAGAGACCCTGCCCTAAAGACTCTATGTGGACAAGGGAACCCACATAGAGTGTCTACTCCGATGCCAGTTTAGAATGAGCACAGGATTAGTGTGAGGTATTGCTATTAGTGATTGTTCCCAGGGTACTTTCAATGCTGAATTTCAATGGTCACCACAATTGCCTGGATGGTGCTGTGGGGCTTCACAACATTTATAGGAAAATAGAATGAAGAGATGATGGAATTTTCCCATGAGTCTTTGGAAGCTTTTCTATATCTTTCACTGCCATCTCCCTTGAAGTGTAAGTCTGAGAAGGGACTGATGCGACTTTGTTCATTACTGCATCTCCAGTGCCTACTGTGGGGCGTGGCACATCGGGAGCTGCTCAATAATTGTCAGATGAGTCGCCTCAGACCGCACTACCATGTTCACACACACACACACACACACACACACTCAGACACACACCTTTTATGAACCTTTAAAAGACAGCACCTTTGATGCTTTCAGAGATTGCCATCTTAAACTGGGACTATGTTGTAAACATCTCTTTACGCCAGTCTGTTTGTATAGAAAGGGATCACAGGGCTTCCTAAACATGCTTACTAGACTTTGCTTCCATATCTCGTATGCACCACATGCCATGGTCAGGCTTTGTGTCAAAGTAGGGTTCTCCTACGCTGTGGTATAATGTGGTCAACTCCAGCATGCGGCCTTCTGTGAGCAGGCGGGGACGATGGGAATGGAGTGCTGCCTCCTTATTTAAATCAGCCACCAGAGGATTGAAGGGAAGTATCCTGGGGGCGTGGTCTCCTCTTACTCTGTGTGAAGAATTGTCCCTCTCCTTCTTGCTGGTCTGGAGCCGATATATAAGCCAGGCGCTGCAAACTCTCGGCGGCCTGCCATATTGCCTGGCACTCGAATGCATTCAACTTTGCAGCCTCGCACCTGGCTCCCTGACTTTGCCTATATCCACGTCTGCCTTCACCAGCCTGTGATCAGTCTTCTTGCTTCCTGGTTCATCTGCCTGGTAGCTACATGAGTCTGAAAACCCCCGAAATTAACATTGAAACCACAGAGTTGACTTTAACTGCTTCGACAAGCAGGTGAGCCACCTTCTTGATAGAAAATTCTATAGCTACCTGAACCACAGAGAACACTTCCCCTTGCTTTACAATGCCTCACTCTAATATCTCCATTCAGATTAACAGGGGCACTCTATTTCCATGCAAAAATGTAACCAGATTGAAGCTTCTCTACACTTGTAACCTGTCAGCCTTCTAAGACTGTGCCTTTAGCTTCTAGAAGAACTCTTTGCTTCTCTATCAAGAAAAAGATTTTTATTGCTCCCCAAAGCTTAAATGTTCCGTCTCAGAAGGAAACTGTCGTTTAAAAACCAGAGTGGATAATCTCCCAGAGACTCAAGTGTTTGGGGGGTTGAGTCACCAGTGAGATCAACCACCCCTCCCCCTTTGAAAATGGACAAGGTAAGGGGCGCACGCACCCTAAATTGATACGTTCCACGTCGGACGGGATGCCGTCTGGGATGGCAGTCAGGTAGCGAAACGTGCAGTGCACCTCCGTGCGCACGTAACAGGCACAGCGGCGAGGGCAGGCCCCGCCCCCGGGGGTGGTCACCAGGCAGAAGGCAGTGAGGGAGACCAGCCATCCAGGGAGTCCTCCGCTTTCGACCTTCATCCTGAAACAGCATCACATCTGGAAGTTACAAAGGTGGGCCAAGCA
>PVJH01048956.1:0-10639 GCA_004026705.1 Nesogale talazaci
CCTGGAAGGAGGAGCGGGAATTTGGGAGACAGGAGACGCGAGAAATGGAGACAAGACAGGATTCTGATCAAGTCTCGTTTATTCAAAGAAAAGACTCAAGTTATATAGGGAGAAGTGGGGGGAGGATTACACAGGTGAAAGAAACATCTGTTAATCTTCCACTGCCTACTGGTCAGTGTCAGCCTCCTCTGCAGGGTCTTAGATAAACCTAAAAGTCCTTGGTATTTACGGCCAGTTCGGAATGCAAACTCCACCTAATTAGAACAAATTGCGCCTGTGGCGGCAGAGGGAAAATTTACAGAGCTCAGCAATAAAGATTGAGACAATGGCCAGGCCTTAATGGCTCCAGACAGGCAAGGTTATGGCCGGGCCTGTCGGCCCCGGACAAACTCCTTTCTTCTCTTCTCCGAGTCTTCTTGCAGCCGCTTGATTTTGTCTCTTACGATTCCAGATTTGTTGGCATAAAAACAGCATCTTTCCTGTAAAACCAAACAAATACCTCCCTGCTCTTCAGCAAGTAAATCTAAACCTCTTCTGTTTTGTAATAGTACTTCTCCTAAAGAATCTACCTGATCTTGCAAATCTTGTGTAGTGCCTGACAAGGCCTGCACATCTGAAATTAACTGCCTAGATAATTTTGTATACTGAGTAAGGGAGACCCAAACCTGCAGTTCCAGAAACAACTGCAGTACTGGTCCCTAATCCTACAAATAGGGGAACTAGTTACACTGACCTTTTAGCTGTTCCTGCCATGTGATCTATAGCAGGGATAGAGGGACAGGCTTGTTTCCAGGAATAATATCTATGTCTGGAAGGAGAGAGGCTAGCACACATAACCCTGTCCAATTGTGTAACTGGGTAAAAGCCCTATTATTGCCACAACCAAAAACTGAACTATTAAGGGCACATAAGGAGCCCGTAACATTAATAACACTAGAACAAGAAACAAACCTGCCAATCCCTCATAATCTCACAAGTATTGTTAAGGGAGGAGGAAAATAAACAAGTCACATTCAATAAATTGCAAAGGTTGTACTGTAAAAGGGGAAGTCAAGTCACAATAACTACCTTCAGGATAGTTAGTGAAAGGACTAGGTAATGCAAGAGGGACGGGGTATCCCTGCTACATTTTTTTCAGGAGATTCAGGATGCCAAAAATGATCCGCAGCAGATTTCCTGTGATCGTCCAATGTCTAAAAATTTCTTATAAAAAAGAGTGTGGTTAAGAATGTTTCTGGGGGTACCTTTAGTGGGGTACCATTCCCCCTTTTTTATTTTTCAATAGTAGTTTTCAAGGATAAATGGGTTCTTTCAACTATACCTTGCCCCTGGGGGTTGTAAGGGATTCCTGTAATGTGTTTTTTCTGTAATTGGTTACAGAAATTTTAAAAATCTTTTGCTGCATAGCCTGGGCCATTGTCTGTCTTCATTTGTTTAGGAACTCCCAAAATAGGGGGGAAAAAAGTGCAACAGATGGGCCATTGATCAACCCAAACAGGTTCAGCTGATTTCCAAGTGATTGGATCGGCGCACCCTTGGGATGTAGGCATGTCAATGGCCGAAATCAAAAATTTCCAAAGCCCTTTTTATCTAATTGTCCCATGGCTGGAATTGGTTGTCGGATACCATTTTCTTCTTTGCCTAGCCCTTTTCCAGGGCTATACCCCTGAGCTAGCATTTGTGCAGTAACTACATCGTTAGGGCTGCACATCATGATTTTCATTTGAGAAAGCAGATCTCTGCCCCAAAGGTTAACAGGCAGTTGGGGGATGACAAAGTTTGATGAGGCCTGAATTGTTTCCTTTGTCCCTCCAAGTGAGGTATTTGGAACTTTGGGATTACTACTTTGTCCAATTCCTCTTAAATTAGTTAAAGTTTCTAAGGTTGGCCAGGTGGGGGGCTAGTCTCTCTGCCTGACGATGGTTACATCAGCTCCTGTATCCATTAAACCTATAAATGATTTGCCGTCCAGCCATAAAGTCAAATAAGGTTTCTGATTAGTAACCGGCTGCACCCAATACACATCCATCCAAGGATCCAAAACCTCCCGTTCCTCTTTTAGCATGTTGACTCTTATTATTAGTCTTAACCAATGGCAGCGAAATCAACTGTGCTATTCTTTCTCCCTGAGGAATAGTGATGACATTACTAGCAGCTTTGGCTATAATTTTAATTTCTCCAGTGAAATCATTATCAATTACTTCTGGGTAAATCTGCAAACCTTTCATGGTAATGCTACTTCTTTCTAAAATCAATCCAAAAGTTTCAGGGGACAAAGGACCGTTCACTCCAGTGCTTAAGGCTCGCGTTCCCATTTCAGGGGTTAGTACTGTGTGGGAGGAGGAACAGAGGTCCAGTCCTGCGCTGCCTGGAGTGGCTCTGCAGAGGCTCAAAACGGATTGTTGTTGTTGGCTGGAACAAAGCTATGTGCCCCATAAACTTGTTTCGGGGCCTGGGGCCGGCCCCTCATCCTGTTTCCCGACTGTAGGGGAATGGGGTTACCGCAAATGCCAGTCCTGGATTTACATTCACTGGCCCAATGTCTTCCCTTTCTGCATTTTGGGCATATTCCTGGAGAGGGCAATGGCCGTGTCGCCCTCTTTAAGGTATTAAAAGGGTGACGGGAAAAAGAACATTCTTGTGCAAAATGACCATTTTCACCACATGTAAAACAGTCTCCTTTGGTCTTATCTCTGTCGGCCAAAAAATCTTTAACTGTTTGGCCACTGAAGGCAGCAGCCATAGCCAGCCCCTGTTGGTAAGAGGGCTCTATGTCCGCACACAGGCGTATATATCCGTGTAAATCAGTTTTGTTTTTATGAGGGCGTATAGTTGCCTGACAAGCAGGGTTAGCATTTTCAAAGGCCAACTGTTTGATAAATTCTGAACTAGTCTCTGAACTCCCAAGCAGGCTTTCAGCAGCAATTATAAGCCTATTAGTGAAATCTGGGAAAGATTCATCAGTTTTTTGTTTAATATTGCTGAGGGTAACATTGGCGTTCCCTTTGGTAGAATTTCTTTTCCACGCTTTAAGCGCTGCGGTCTGTATTTGTATGTATAACCCAGGGGGATACATTTTTTGTTCTTTTAAAGTACAGTAATTCCCTTCCTCCAACAACATGTCTTGAGTCCATGGAGTGTCAGTACCAGCATTCTTTCTAGCCATTTCTTTACATTGATCAAAAAATTCTGGCTCCCATAGTAAATAATCTCCACCTGAAAGGACGGACTTTGCCAATGTATTCCAATCCCCCCGGGGTGAGTGATTTTTCACAAAGAGCTTCTACAAGGCTCAGAGTAAATGGTGTATTGGGTCCATAAGTGGAGGCTGCCTGTTTGAGTTCTTTCAATAACAAAAATTTAAAGGGCTCATGTTTTCTTGTGGGTTCTGCATCCTCATCACTATTGTCATCATCGGCTTCAATTTCAACTACTGGAAAAGCTAATTTCTTGTAAGAGCGCTGAAAAGAAGACAAGCCAGACGGCTTGTCTCACTTGGACAACTGAGTTTTCGTTTTAAACGTTGACCGAGAAGAGACATGAGTTTTAGCACAAGCCTGACTGGAAGGCATCAAAGGAGCAGTAGGTTGTAAAGGGGAAATGCAAAGGGGGAATCTTGAGGTTGAGGGAGGCCAGTCAGGGTTATGGTATTTAGTGGCCTCTTCATCGAAGTCATCCCAATCCACCTCTGCAGGGTCGGGGGGTGGTTCATCCACTACAAAGTCTCCGGGATCAGTCAAATTATGGACTTGTTCTTTATAGCCAAAAGGTTTTTCAAAATGTGATTTTAAAGGTAATTTTTCTTCCCTAGTAGACACCTTATGCTCCTCATCGTGTAACGAGATAAGATCAAACTTCAAGTCTTCATCCAGACAAGAAGTTTCACAACGAGAGGGCAGCTTACTACTGGATTTAAAATTTCCTCCACTCTGGAAACTACAATTCTAATTTTTGGGTTATTCTCTTGAATATCAATTAATTTTTTTTATCAAACCCCAGTAAGTGAAAGCAGTAACAGGAACCCGCTTGGCCCCAAAAACCTTGTAATGATCATTCCAGGCGTTCCCTACTCTTTTCCAGTTCCTAATATCAATTGTCCCTTCTAAAGGGAACGAAGGACATAATTTTTTTTTATTTTTAGGCATCACTGCCCTCAGGTGGTGGGAGTAGGAGGCCCAGCCTTTGCTTTGTGGAGCTGGCATTGAACCTCCATCCCAGTGGGCCGCAGTCCCGTGCACAACCACTGCGCCACCGGGGCTCAGCCCCCCAAGGACATAAATTTTTTTTTTTTAAATTTTTTTTTTATTTTTAATTTAATTTAATTTTATTTTTTTTTATTTTTAGGCATCACTGCCCTCAGGTGGTGGGAGTAGGAGGCCCAGCCTTTGCTCCTGGGAGCCGGAATCGAACCTCCATCCCAGTGGGCCGCAGTCCCGCGCACAACCACTACGCCACCGGGGCTCAGCCCCATAAATTTTTAATAAAGTCAAAAAACTTGAACAAATTCTTTTTCTTCACCTTTACTCCTCGCGTCTTTAAAAGTTCAGTTAACTGTACCATATATTCCTCATGTAAACTTAATTCCGGTACCATATTTTCCTTATGTGAACTTAATTCCTGCCCCATTATTGAGAGCTCTACCCTCTTAACTTAATGCCGAGAAATTGCAGCAGGCTCCCGCAGTGGCTCTGTTACCGATTTCCAAAGTCGCTAGCTAGCTTCCTCGAGCGCTTTTCCTCACTGGGTCCTCCGTGTCCAGGCCCCGCGGAAGGGCACCATGTGTCCCGGCCTGTGGGTCCGTAATTCGCAAGTCCTGGAAGGAGGAGCGGGAATCTGGGGGACAGGAGACGTGAGAAATGGAGACAAGACAGGATTTGGATCAAGTCTCGTTTATTTGGGAAAAGTGAACCAGTTTTATAGGGCAAGCAAGCTTAGGCAATTAGCATATGGTGATCTTCAAAATCAACAAGTGAAAGCATAACTGCAAATCAAGATAATCAGAAATGCTTTATCTATAAGCTTAGGTAATTAGCATATTCACAAGTGAAGGTCAGTATGTCTGCAAGTCCAGCTTCAAAGGGCAGGGTTATTTACAGTTATAAAAATAACAGACTACTAAGCTCAGGCAACAAACCGTAACAGAGTTCAGGCTGGTGACTGTAGCATGTTTGGGCTGGGTGGCTCTGGACAATTACCAATAATATCTATAAAAATAAAAATAATCTAGCAAATCGATTAACAGAGAAGCACTACAGTCCTTTTAAGTGGGCAAAACTCATTCAGAAAGCAGTCCTTGTACTCCACGCCTCAAAATACATAGCTCCTCTTGCTTCTTTTGTTCCTCACTGCAACCAGCAGTCCCAGGGGACTCACTACCATCAGGAAATAGTATTAATGGTACCCAGCCCCACTTTCCAACATACCACTCTTCTATCCAGGCTGCCAAAACAATCCTAGCTTCTCTCTGTGTTATGCATTACCTACTTACTGACAAGGTAAACAACTCTTTTTGTAAACATACCCAAAGTGTAAACACCTTCCTCAACAGGACTTGGTTTCGGCACCAACACAGAGGTAGAGATGGAGCCACAGGAAGGAGACAGAGCTCAGTTAGGAATGAAGAGAATCTTTTAAAAAAATACTAAAAAAAAAAAAATCTGCTGACTGACTTTAGGTGAAGATCTGCTGACTGACTTTAGGTCATTTGTAGATTCTACCATCACCAAGCGAATAAGTGTGTGGGCCCTGTACTTCTAGCACTTGCTCTGTATGTTTTTTTGTTTCGTTTTATTTTTGTGTGTTTTTTGGGGGGCATCACTGCCCTCTGGTGGCTGCTCCTGAGAGCTGCCGCTGGATTTGAACCATCAAGCCTGTGAGCCGCAGTCCGGCAGTCAACCATTTACGCCACTGGGACTCAGCCCCGCTCTGTATGTTGTTAAATACAACAACCTGACATTGACAACTTCGATCTCAATGTGAAGTCACAGAAAAAAAATGGTTTGAAAACAGGGACACTGATGTATAATAAAGGGCAATTTCTTGCTACTCACAGTATCACAGAGGTCTTCTGACTCACAGAACAACATTCTTTTTACAAAAGGTTTCAATCAGAACCAACTTGATGGCACCCAATAACTACCCCATCAACCTGCTTACATAAACCCAAGCTTATAAGGGACTTGGCAAGATCCTTTTTCAATTGTAAAATCTCAGTGAATAGTAACTGTTATTATATTGGTTGGTTTCCTCCACTGCCAAGCTTGGACTACATGCTGCCAGCTGCTGTTTCACTTTTTGATCCATCCCTGTTAGTAGAGAATGTAAGATAATGTAAGTGGGCCAGGATGTACTTCATTCTGTCTTCCTCCCCCTTCATTTATTCTCGTGTACTCTGGTCAGGTATGTCTCTCTCCCCAGGCTGCAGATTCGGTGCTCACCTCCAAGGCAAATGCCCCTGGGGGAGTGGTGGGTGCCCCGGTAGTTGGAATTGGGTTTGTGCTCTCAGACCTCTCCTCTGGTTCTTGGCTCCATTGCTTCATGTTACATTCACTTATGAGAGTGCTTTGTTGCTTCTAAGCTGGATGGCCGCTTGTTTACCTTCAAGCCTTTAAGACCCCAGACGCTATATCTTTTCATAGCTGGGCACCATCAGCTTTTGCCGTCATATTTGCTTATGCAAGCTTTTGCCTTCAGCAATTGTATCAGGATGGTGAACACATAATGATATGATTTTTTGTTCTTTGATTTTGCCCACTTTTCAATTGGGTCATTTGTTATTCTTTTATTTAAAAAAAATTTGTTGTTGTTGTTGGGCATCACTGCTCTTTGGTGGTGGGAGTAGGAGGCCCAGCCCCACTGCTGGAATTGAACCTCCATCCCAGTGGGCCGCAGTCCCGGGCACAACCACTACGCCACCGGGGCTCAGCCCTGTTATTCTTTTATTGAGGTGGTATAAATTTCTTTTGATTTTGGTAATTAGACCCTTGCCGATTATGTCATTGCTAAAGATTTTTTTTCCCTATCTGTGGGCTTTCATTTAACTCTTTTTTTTTTCATTTAACTCTTGATGAAGTTTTTGATGTGCATAAGTGATTTACCTTTGATCTGTCATTTATTTTGTCTTCCACTGTGTGTGCTTCCTTTATTATACTTGGTAGTGTATGTGTGTCCTGTAATAGCACACTTAAATTTGTTCTAATTTTCTCATTGTTGATCCAGATAACTCCAGGGCTTTTATTTAAGTCCTTAGTCCACCTTGAGTTCATTTTTGTGCATGGGAAGAAATACAGGTCCTGTTTCATTCTTCTGTATACAGAGATCCAACTTATCAAACACCATTTGTTGAAAAGGTTTTTTTTATCTCTTTAGATAGTTTTAGGTTCTTTGTTGACAATCAGTTGCCTTTAGGTGAATATATTTACTTCTGAGTTTTCTCTTCTGTTCCATCAGCCTATATAGTTATCATTGTACCAGTACCACACTGTCATGATGACTGTGGTTATGTAGTAGGATTTTAGGTCAGTTAGTATGAGGTCTCCTACTTGATTCTTTTTAAGAAGTTATTTGCATATCCTGGGTCTCTTCCCTCTCCACATTGAACTTGATAATTAGTTTTTCCATTTATTTAAATAATGTATTTGGGATTTGGATTGGAATTGCTTTGTATCTGTATATTACTTTGATTAGTATCAACATAACTTCGATTAGTATCAATATTAAGTCTGCCTATCCATTAACATAGGATATTTTTCTATTTATGTGTCTTGTTTTGTAGTTATCTCTGCATAGTTACTTTTGTTGCTTTGGCTAGGTATTTAATCTTTTTTATTATTCTATTTTATTTTTTTAGTAGTTTTAGTACAAATGTAATTCATATTATTTCATATTTCAATTATGACGAGGAGAATTGGAGAACTGTTACCACAAACACTTCCCAATCTTTCTACACTAACTCCTTGACATCATCTGTTTTTAAAAAAATTATTTTATTGGGGCCTCACACAACTCTTATCATAATCAGTACATACATCAGTTGTATGTAGATCACATTTGTACATTTGTTACCATCATCATTCTTGAAACATTCTCCTTCTACTTAGGCCCTTGGTATCAGATTCTCCTATTTCCCCCCCTCCCCACTCTCCTTCCCTCATGAACCCTTAATAATTTACAAATTATCATTATTTTGAAATATCTTACACTGTCCGGGGTGCCCTTCAACTACTTCCCTGTTGTCCGTACCCCAGGGAGGAGGTTATATGTAGATCCCTGCAATTAGTTCCCCCTTTCTACTCCACCTTCCCTCCACCCTCCCAGTATCACCACTCTCACCACTGTTGCTGAAGGGTTCATCTGTCCTGAATTCTCCATGTTTCCGCCTCCAGTGTACATCCCCTGGTCTAGCTGGATTTGTAAGGTAGAATTGGGGTGGTGATAGTGTGTGGGAGGAATCATTTAAGAGCTAGAGGAAAGTTGCGTATTTCATTGCTGCTACACTGTACCTTGACTGGCTCATCTCCTCCCTGCAACCCCTCTGTAAGGGGATGTCACTTCACCTATGATGGGCTTTGGATCCCCAATCTGTACTCACCCTCATTTATAATGATACAATTTTTAGTTCTTTGATGTTTGATATCTGATCCCTTCAACATCTTGTCATCACACAGGCTGGTGTGCTGCTTCCATGGTATTTCATCTTTTTAAAAATTTTAAATACTTTTATTGGGGCTCTTACATCTCTTATCACAATCCATTCATTCCTCCAGTGTGTATTCTTTCTTTTCTTCTTAATTCTTAACATGTAGATATGAGTACATAGTTTTATTCCCTTCTCATTGTATATATATTTACATATGTACATGCCTATATTTAGGCCTCTGTAAATGTCCTCTATTTTCTTTTACTTCCCTTTTGTCCCACCATGTTCGACCTTCATTAATTCCTTGCTGCTACAATGCCCTTGATTGAGCCCTATAACATTCTTGCCATTGATTTTATTAGTTCACTTGTTGGTCTCTTGTTCTTGTGTTGGTTCCCCCTCCCCTTCCTATCTCCCACCTCCCCTTCTCCTGTGTGGCGGTCATGTGCTTAGGTTAATTTCATGATTGAGATGTAGGGGTGGAGTCCAGTTATCTCCTGTTAATCTCCTGTTAATCTGGAGATAGCCATTGAGTAGCCAATGAGGCCTCTGTGTGGGCATGGCTTTCTCCTGATATGTCTGGGAAATCTCGCGATATTTCCCTGGTGGAGATGAGAAGCTATCTTCCCAGTGGTTGGGAGTTAGTCTTAGAGACAACAAACTACAGAGAAGACAAGATGGCAGTGTCCGAGGGGCTGGACGAGCCGGAGGAGAAGCCACATGGCCTTACCCTAATGGGACCAGACCTCTGAAGCTGGAGAAGTCACATCCCAGTCAGCGCTGAGTTGCTTCTACCATCACTGGATGCTGTTGATGGACCCTGAGCCTTGGAAGCGAAGACCCATGAGGGGACCCCTGCCAGCGCCGGGACTCTGTGCCCACTGGCCTGTGACTTCGTGAGTCAGAAGGAGACATTATAGATGTGTATCAGACATATGAGGTAATATTGGACTTGTAACTTTGTACTGGACTGAGTTGGGATGCTTTCTTAATGTCCTAGTCCTCTTGTATATAAACCCTTTGCTTATATCCATATGCTTGTCTATGAATTTGTTCCTCTAGTCCACCTGGACTAACACATCCCGTATCTCCCCAGATCCATTGGCCCCATTCTTTTCATCTCCAAATTATTTATTCCGCTTACCTAGATAGACATGCAGATACATTAGTACGTGCAAAAACCAGGCAATGCCAAATAAAACAACAAAGGAAGTCAAACCCAACTAAGCAATAGCAACAGTAGCAAAAGCCAAAGACAAAATAACAATAAAAAGAAGGCCACTGGCAAAAATGCAAAAGCCTGTAAATAGTTCATAGTCTGTTGTTGGCCTTTATGAGTGCTTTCCAGTCGTGTCTGATGGGTTACCACACTCTGTCTCCCAAGCCTATGTTTCATATTTCCCCGGGAAGGGGGAGGGGTTCTTCACGCTGCTCCCCCTGCTGCTCTGCTGCATGCCCTCAGTGTCTTGCCCCAGTGTGTTGGGACCAGACTGTGCACTTTTTCCGCACTGTGTCTCCAGTACAGTGCCCCGCAACCCTCATGGTTCAGTACAGCATGCTGTGTCCCATGGTGGGGCCAGCCCTATGGTCTTCTCTGTCCCGGCCTGCGGGTCCGTAATTCACAAGTCCTGGAAGGAGGAGCGGGAATTGGGGGGACAAGAGACGCGAGAAATGGAGACAAGACAGGATTCTGATCAAGTCTCGTTTATTGGAGCAAAACTTAGGGTAAATATAGTCAATGTCAGGAGTAAAGGTCACAGCTCATGCTAATGAGGTAAAGTCAACAGGGGGCCAATCCTAGCCGAGTGCCAAGTATGATGCGCAAAAGGGGCTGTAGTCCTCAAAGACGTCCGTGTGCTAATAAGGGTACACAGGAGTGAAGCGGACAACTTATAGCAACCAATCACAAAGATGCAAGTCAAGACAAGCAGAAATGCCTTATCTATAAGCCTAGGTAATTAGCATGTTAACAAGTGAAGGTCAGTACGTCTGAAAGTCAGG
>PVJH01048957.1:0-10552 GCA_004026705.1 Nesogale talazaci
GGCTGGGCCGGGCTGGGCCGGGCTTGGTTTTATTATTTTCCTGCTTCCTGTGGTCTCCCGTGTTTGTTGTGGTAATTGTAGAGTCTCCTAGAAAGCCCATTAGCCACCGCTGGATCCCCCTGCCATGGGCATTTTGTGGCTGACGTCCTGCCCAGGGTGAGGTGGGCAGATGGGAGCAGCGGGAAGGCTGGGGCGGGGACCGGTGGGGCAGGTAGGGATAAGAGCGTTGTGGTAAGCAGGGACGGGGCACGGGATGGGTAGGGCAGTCCCTGTGTCCCCCTCAGCTACCCCCACTGCCCTCGGGGCTATGACCCTCCTGAGGTGCGTGGCTCTGCTTGGAGTGGTCAGGTATTTGGACCTCTGCACCCATCAGGCAGGAGTTCCGCAGTGGTGGTGCCAATGGTGAACGCACTGGGCTGCTAACTTGAAGGTCAGAGGTGAGAGTCTACCAGAGGTGCCTCGGAAGAGAGACCTGGCAATCGACTTTTGGGAAAGCGCCTGTCGAAAACCTTATGGGACATGGCTTTGCCAGAAACCCATAGAGCCGCCGTGGGTGTCATGGTGGGGCTGTTGCAATGGCAGGGGTTTGGTCAGCTTTGGAAGCCATCAGGTGCATAAGGGGCATGCCCCTGGCTAGGCAGCCAGCAGAAAGCTTGGGCTGGACACGGAGACCGCTGGGGAACTGGGGAGAGATAGGAGGCAGGTCCCATGGAGACTGGGCTGTGAGTTTCCAGCCCATGTCTCCTGCAGGAGTGAGGCGAGACATCTCTCGGGTTCCCAGACTAAGGCTGCTCCAGGAGACAGAGCTGGAAGGGATGGTGAGGAGATGCAGGGAGGTAGAAGGTGGCCCTGGGCATAAAGATGCCAAGGCTGGGAGATGAGAGGGAAGCCGATAGGAACAAGAGGGCAAGAGGTGGGAGAGAAGACTGCTGGGGCAGCGAGGGTGATTGGCTGATACTGGACTTTTAAACCACCTGACTCACTAGACTCGCTCTCCGTGCCCTCTGCCCCAACCTGGGCCTCCCCAGGGCCACAGAGGCCAGAGCAGACCTTTAAGGGGCCCAGCCTAGACCCAGCTGCCAGAGGAGAAGAGGCAGGGCAGGGGGCAAGGGGTTGGGGTTGAGCGTGAGGTCCGGGGTGAGGCCCTGGCCCTGATCCACAGAGGGACCTTGGCCGTTCAGCGTCTTCCCTCGGGCCTGGTTTCCCCTCTGCTTTTTCAGTGTACTGGCCAAACAGAACAGCCCATCTGCCACCCTGGACCCCCACTCTGCTTCAACAACGATCACTACTTCACAACCACTCTGGCTTCCTATCTACCCCCACCGGCTACAGTCACGCAAAGCCAATGCCACAAACATATCAGGATGAGCCCTTTTCTAACGTTATCACACTACCATCGGTATGTTTAAAACAAAATTGCCGATTAAATTGAGTCCAATTCCTATCTACCCTCCAGAACAGAGAGCAACCCATGCCTGTAAGGTTCCCCAGGGTGTCATCTTCCGAAGGAGCCCTGGTGGTGGAGTGAGTTATGCATTGGGCAGCGTAACTGCAAGGTCGGCTGTTCAAAACCATCCGTGGCTCTGAGGGAGCAAAACGAGGCTTGAGGTCTCAAAAACCCGAGGGGCCAGTTTCCAGTCTGTCTGTCCTCTAGGGCCGCTGTGGGGCCGTGAGTCTGCTTCTCGGTGGTTCAGAACCACTGGGTCTCTGTCTCTTCCAGGCTGGCCTCGGCGCCATCTTTCCCCTCTTCTTCTTTCATTGATCCAGTGAAGAGAAACCAGACTGTTTATCCTGTAGAATTTCCCCGAATTCAGGTTCTGTTGACTGCACCTGTCATGGAGTTGAAGATGCCCCTTTGATCCCTCTGTACATTGCTAGCTGGTGACCTCTTGTTTTCTGACATGGTCTCACGCAGTCACCACTCAATCCCCTTACACCAACCTTGGAAGCATCCCCAGAATCGGATCTCTGACTACCATCCCTGCTGCCCTTCCTGCGCCCCGAAGCATCCCTGGTCCCTGCACTTCCTCTATCCTGGGCCCTTCCAGCCCCAGTAGCCAAGCCCCTCCCCTGCTGAACAGACTTCAGTCACCAGAGTCCTCTAACAGCCTGGGAAGCTGGACGCACCTTAGCTCGCCTCACACCACTGCAGCCCCTTGGTCTCCGGACCATTTCCTGGACATATCAGACAGCGTCCTGTCTCAGGGCCTTTGCACTGCTGGCCCCTGAGCCCAGAAGGTACTTCCCCAAGAGCTGCAGAATCTGTCCACGCCTCTGTCCATGCCACTCTCTCAGGGAGGTGCGCCCCGCCCCCCCCACCAAACCTAGAGTTGTCCCTGTCCAACCCTCCTCTATTCCCTTCCCCCAAACGACGCATCTCTGACACGGCCATCTTTAGTTTCTCCCATGGCCTGTGCAGTCTAAGGATTAGGGCCGCATGCCTCAGCCCCTCCCCTGCTCAGCAATTCTCCCCACCTCCCCTTCCTGTTCTCATTCTCTTCCATTGCTTCTGATGGCCCTCTCCCTCCCTGTTTCCTGAAATACAAAGCAACTCCAGGGTGGGATGTGGCGCTTCCCTGTGGACCACATAGTTCCTCTCTCAGGTCAGGTTCCCAAAGAGCAGAGGAGTGAATTATAGGTAGGCCAGCTCTCTGGAAGATAGAGAGGGAGCTAGGGATCCCTGGAGGGTTGGGGAGAGAGCTAGGGGGGAACATGCGCTTCCAGATGCGGCCTCGCTCTGGCTCTGGCCTGGTCCCACGAGCCCTTCCCCAGAGCAGCCAGCCTCACCGGGGGGCCTTCCCCAAGACAAGGCAAGGGGACAGGCCTTTGTAACCCCTTCCTTGTACACCCTCTACCAGAGGTGGCCGTGGACGTGAGCTGCTTCCAGGGGAAGGCATTACCTCCCAGATGGCTCCCACCAGACTCCTCAAAGACAGTGGCTGGGAACTGCTCGCACCCAGCACCTCCAGAGGCTGGGGACTGGGTGCCCGCTGGGTAAGGGGTGCTGACAGCATCTCCTCCCCTTCTGTAGGCGGGGTTTGCTCTGAGTGGATTAATGATCACGATGCCCGCGTGATAGACGAGGAAGTCGAGGTCTCGGGGGAGGAGCGTGCCTGGGATCCACCCCTAGGGAAGGGCAGACTGGCAGGTTCCACTTCAAGCGTCTTCCTCGGTGGGGTCCTCTGATGCGTTGCTCAAGATCCTTGCTTTTGAAATCATTGTATTTGGGACCCGGACAACTCTGATCATGATCCGTACGCCCCTCAATAAATATTGTTCTAGTTGTCGACTCCTGATGTCACTAGCGTCCATTCTTTCAACAAATATATTCCCAAGCACGGACTGTGAGCCCCTTTCATGCATGCATGCATGCATTCATTCAGCTGGGATTGGAATGGCCCTTGACCCTGGGCTCTGGGCTCCCATGCTGTCTGTATGCCCCGTCACCACTCTGGTCACCGATGAGCTTGCCTTCCTTGTGTCCCATGCTTAGATGGGCAGACTGAGTCCAAGAGGGGGTGCACATGGCCACCCCGCTCTGCTGTTAACCACAGGCTGGATGTCAAGCCCACCGAGCAGAACGGTGGAAGAGAAGCCTGGTGTTCTGCTTCCCAACATCAGCCACCCAGCGCCCTGGGGAGCCCAGGCCTCCTCTGACGCCCAGGTGGTCCCCAGTCAGGTGGACTCACTCCTAGTCTGTCACCTACTCCTGCTCTTGTTTCTGTTCAGGGTGAGTCCCCGCCCCACCCCTTCCTGCAGAGAGGCCCGAGGCATCCAGCCAAGGTCCCAGGGTGAGTGTGGGATTGAGCTCACAGTGACTGTCCCCTTCCCCCTCCCCACCCTCGGCCTCTGTGCCCCCTCCGCCCAGCCCCACCCACGGCAGGGTATCTGGTGTCGCCTCTATCAGAAGCTCCATCAGACACTAGGCTGCCACTGCCACGCCACCTGCTGCCCGGGCATTGGGTGACTGGCCGCCTTTTCAACTGTCCCACTTGGTCCTGCCCCAGATGGGGCATCGCTGAGGGGACGGGACGGCTCCCCCACACTGCAGGGTCAGAATCCCTGCCTCAGCATTTCCCTCCCCTCCCCACTACCACCACCCCCCACCCCCAGCACCATCATTGGCCTGCACTGACTGGACGGACCCGCCCGCCAGCCCAGCATGGCCTAAGGATTGCTCCACTATCCTGCCTCCCGGCCAGCTGACCGGATAAACTGAAGCTTATCTGGCCGGGCTCATGTCCCTGGAAGAGCCACTCAAGTGGAGGTGGGGAGGGGCGTGCTAATCACATCAGACTTTCTTCTTGTCCCTCCTGGCCCCTCCCTCGTGGAATATGTGCCTGAGGGGGATCAGAGTGGAGAAGGTTCCAGACAGCATGGATGATGGGGATCTGCAGGAAGGCATGGCAGAGGCCTCAGGCCTGCCCCAGCTCTCAACTCCTGAGCCCCTCCAGCTCCCCCCAGACCCTCTGGCTCCCTCATCCCAAGTCTGTCTCCATGATTGCCCAGCTGAGGGGTGGGGAGGCACCCCTGTTTGGCAGAACTCTAGAGGATCATTATCTGGACTGGGGACATGAACTGCCATGCAGGTTGTGTGAAAATAAGCCCCACTTCCTGTAGGCGCACCGAGCACCTGCCCGCCGTCAGCCTGGGCTGCCATGGCCTGTGGGGCTTTGAGGTGCTCCCTCCTGCAGTGGCGGGGAGGACCAGGGCCTGAGGAGGACTCAGGGCTAGTGTCCCCAACAAGCCCGCCTCCTCCGCCTCCTCCAGCTGCTTTCTCTGTGACAGACAGAGATTGTTCTCACGCACTCATTCTCCCAGCCATCGAGTCACCGGGATGCCCGGTGACCCTCAGGGGGTTCCAGAGACTGTAACTGTGGATAGGAGAGAGCCCGTCTCTTGCCCGAGGAGTGCCCGGGGGTTTCGAACCGCCCACCATCTGGACTGCAGCCCAACCTGCCGCCACTAGGCCACTAGGGCACCTCCTTGCACGAATTAGTTAAACTCGTTTCCCAAAGAGCTTCCCCTCTTCATCTGTCTGTTTATTCTGCAATACCGTTTATATGAGAGAATAAAAGACTGGATTCTTTCCCTTTGTTTATCTACTACCAGAGATGTGTACCCGTCTTCTAGGAACTGCCAACGGTAACCAATGAGTATCTTTTCCCCTATAAAGATGAGTATTTTCAAATGCGCTGGACACAATGTACAGATGTATGGATTGGGATAAGTTGTACAAGCCCCCAATAAAATTATTTTTTTAAAAAAGAAAAGAAAAAAGTAAAAAAAATAAAAATTAAAAAAAAGAGTATTTCTCCCTGTAACAAGGTGTATGTTTTAACATATTACCATAAAACCATCACTCATGTCGCCATCACTTAGGCCAGCCATTCTCAAACCACGGCCCACGGGCCACATGCGGCCCCCCGAGGATATTTATCCGGCCCACCGGGTGTTTTTGCTGCCGCTGCCTGTCCTGCTTAGCAGCTGGCCCATCCTGGGTCTTCAGTGAGTTTGTTCTATTTTTTTTTTGGGGGGGGGGGGCATCACTGCTCTCCGGTGGTGGGAGTAGGAGGCCCAGCCCCACTGCTGGAATTGGACCTCCGTCTCAGTGGGCCGCAGTCCCGCCCATAACCACTACGCCACCGGGGCTCAGCCCCGAATTTGTTCATAGTTTAAAAAAAACTATAACCTGGCCCTCCAACTGTCTGAGGGACAGTGAACTGGCCCCCTGCTTAAAAAGTTTGAGGACCCCTGATTTAAGCCATTACCACAACTCCAGGAACTCTTCCCCACCACAAGCCAGAGGACCCACCTTCCTACCTTTTCTTCGGATTATTAAAAACAGACTCACGGCCCTGGCGTCAGTTCTGACTCACAGCATCCCAAGAGGACAAGGGTGCCCCTGGCCCCCTGGATTTTCCAGGCCGTGACTCTTTATGGGAGCAGAAAGCATCGTCTTTCCCCCGAGAAGCGTCTGCTGGTTTCAAACCACTCACCTTGTGGTTAGCAGCCCAAAGAATAACCGCTCCGCCACCAGGGCTCCTTTGGGGAGGTAGGCTGCTTTGTTCTTGGTTGTTCCATATAAGCATATGTCCAAGACAAGACAGGCTTCTCTTTTACAATTTCAATTAGTGGGATTCATGATGCCCTCTTGTTTTCGCCGTTGTTAATTGTTTGATTGAGGAGCGTTCGGGGCAGTCACAATATTGTGTAACCGTTAACACTCCCAGGACTTGTTCAGGATCCCAAACAGAAGCTCTGCTTATTCAATTATTAAACGGTAATTTCCCATTTCCCCCATCTCTTCCACCCCCCTGGTGACTTCTTCTAATGTCTTTTCTGTCTCGATGCATTTGCCTCTTCCAGTGATCTTTCACTTAGCACAGTGCTTCCAAGAAACATCCGTATGGTAGCAGGTAAGAAGCCTTATTCCTTTTTTGTTTTGTTTTGTGGGCATCACTGCTTCTGGTGATCGTGGGCGCTACCCAGTGCTGCTCCTGAGAGCCGCCGCTGGACTTGAACTGCCAAGCCTGCGGGCTGCAATCCCGCACTCAACCACTTATGCCACTGGGGCTCATCTCTCTTTCTCTCTCTCTCTTAACTGAGAATTGGGATTGTTTACTGGGAGAGATCAGCCAAGGTCACGGTAAAGGAGACTAAGTCTGAATGGGCGCAAGGGTGAGCCTTGAGTGGAAGAATTCATCCTGGGAGAATCAGCAGACTCCTCCCCACCCCGGCCTACGAAGGGAAGCCTCAGGGACTTCCCAATGGTGAAGGAGAGGCAGTCCCCACGGGCACCCCAACCGGGTCAGTAGATCTGAAAGATGGTGACCCAGGTGGTGAGTACGATTACCCGCAAGAGGAAGCCCACAGCCGAGCACCAGACATAGCCCTTGATCTGGTTCTGCTCCATGTAGGGCCCTGCGGGGAAACCCTCCTGGAAGAACCAGAAGATGTTGACCAACCAGAGGGAAAGACAGGAGAGCAACCCCACCCAGGTAGTACTTCCGGCACAGGTTCAACTTCTCCTCGTTGGACACTCGCTCCAAGTTCAGAGTTGATCACGTGCCCAGTTAGCCCAAGGGCCTACGGGATAGGATCCCCGAGGTCTGAGACCTTGCTTTTTCTGAATTGAAACCTTATTCCTCTTTATGGCCAACTGCATGCCTAGACGGCATGCTGTTCGTTCACCTGGATGAATGAGTGCCGGGGGATGGTTTCCATTTCGGCGACTGCTGTGAATGATGTCAGGAACCTCGGTGTGCGAGTATCTCTCTGCGTGTGTTTTCAGGGCCTTGGGGTACGTCCTTAGGGATAGAATTGCGGGCTCGTCTGCTAACTCCATGCCCACTCTCTCTGAGGAACCGCCGAACGATTTCCGTAGCGTTGCCCATCTCCCACTCGCAGTGCATGAGGATTCCGACCCCCCACATTCTTGGCGGCTTGATGGGTGTGACGTGGCCTGCCTTTGCATTTCCCGCTGCGTTGGCTCTGACCCTGTGTGCATGAGAGGAGAACTGTGCCCCACAGCCTTGGTGGCCTGCTTCGGCAGATCCCCAGAACTTTCCAGATGACAAGGTGCCTCCAGGCGGAATGGAACTGCCAACCTCTCCGTTAGTAGCTGATCATTTAATCAGCGACAGGACCCATCAGCAATTGCCTTCTCTACACACACACACACACACACACACACACACACACACAGCTATAACTCACGCCCCATAATGTGCATCCCTGTGAGTGCACAATGCAGTGGGGTTTTTGTATATCTACAAGATTGTTCAACCATTGTCACTGTGAGGGGCTCTGACCCATAACAGCCCTACTGGACAACCCAGCGAAACACTGCTTGGTCCCATGCCCTCCTCACAAGAGTGGTTATTCTTTTTTTTTTTTTTAGATCATTTTACTGGGGGCTCTTCGAGCGCTTATAACAATCCATACATCAATTGTAGCAAGCATATTTGTACACATGTTGCCAACATTCTTTTCTACACATTTGCATTCTAGTTTAGCCCATGGCATCAGCTCCTTTTTTTTTTAACTCCCCTCCCCCCGATTTTGTTGGGGGCTCTTACAGCTCTTATAACATTCAATGCATCATTTGTATCAAGCATATTGTACACATGTTGCCATCTTCATTTCCAAATTTTTTCTACTTGAGCCCTTGGTATAACCTCCTCTTTCTCCCTCTTTTTTTTTTTTATAAATCATTTTATTGGGGGCTCATACAACTCCTATCACGATCCATACATACATCAACTGTCTGCAGGCCACGTTTGCACACTTGTCATCATCACTCTCAAAACACCCTCCCTCCACTGAGACCCCCAGTACATCTGAGCCCACTCTTGTAGTCACTGTGCCAATTCATCAGGCTCAAGGTCTTCATCTTTTTCTTTTTCTTTTTTGGCATCGCTGCCCTCTGGTGGTGGGAGTCGGAGACCCAGCCTTTGCTCCTGTGGAGCTGCTGCTGGAATTGAACCTCCATCCCAGTGGGCCGCAGTCCTGCGCACAACCACGACGCCACCGGGGCTCAGCCCCATCTTTTTCACTGCTCTTCTTCTTTTCGGAGCACGGTGTCCTTCTCGAGAGATTTATTTCTCCTGACAATTGGTCCCAAGTAGGTGAAAAGAAAGTTTGCCATCCTCACTTCTTCTTCTTTTTTTCCTGCCATCAAAATATAGAAATGTTTATTAAACCAAAAGATCAAAATCGTGAAGCTATTGTTCCTCAATATATGCTCATTTAGATGATAAACTTCTTTTTTTTTTTTTGGTGGGGGGGGGGCATCACTGCCCTCAGGTGGTGGGAGTAGGAGGCCCAGCCTTTCCGTGGAGCTGGAATCGAACCTCCATCCCAGTGGACCGCAGTCCCGCACACAACCACTATGCCACCGGGGCTCAGCCCTAGATGATACACTTCTAAAAGTTATGCTTCCATCTCCAGAGGACGTCTGAGCTCTTCAGTTCACACCACATTGAAATAGTAGTTAGGGAATTCTGGAGGGACTCAAATCATCTTCCAAATGTTCTTTGAGCAAGAAGAAGTCTGAAAGCTCAAGGCCAGGGATGGATGGGGTGAAGTGTCCTCGATGAATGAGCACGTGCCTTTCCCGTCGGATCAAAACACTGGTCTGGGTGGTCATCAAAGGAGGAAAAGAAACATCGAAACCGCCCCTCGGTGCCCTTGCAGCTCGGGCTAGTTTCAAACAGGGTACAGATAAAATAAAATTTTAAAAATGAGCATATGCATTATTGTGATGGGGGAAAAAATCTTCGGTTCAACTTTTCTAGCTTCTTTCTTTCTTTTTAAAAACCATTTTGGGCTGAGCCCCGGTGGCGTAGTGATTGTGCGCGGGACTGCGGCCCACTGGGATGGAGGTTCGATTCCGGCTCCCAGGAGCAAAGGCTGGGCCTCCTACTCCCACCACCTGAGGGCGGTGATGCCTAAAAAAAAACAAAAAACATTTTATGGGGCGCTCGTACAACTCTCATCACAATCCACCCACCCATCCACTGTGTCAAGCACATGTGTACGTCCGTTGCCCTCTTCATTCTCCAAACATTTGCTTTCTACTTGAACCCTTGGTATCAGCTCCTCATCCCCCTCCCCTCCCTCCTCCACCCACCTTCCCTCAGGCACCGGTGGCCATGTATACATGCTTATCATTTTTTTTCATATCGGACACCGTCCTCACTTCTAAGGAGTGTTCTGGCTCTCCTTCCTCACAGATTGGCTTGGGCTTGGGGCTGCCCGGGTCCCTCCCGTCTTCTTCACCAGCACCTTAATGCCAAGGCCTCGAGTCTTCTTGGGTCTTGTGGATGCGCGGTCCAGCTGGCATCGGGAGCATCTTCCTCCTCCTCCTCCTCCTCCTGGCTGTGTAACGGTGTAGAAGTCTGGTGCTGCAGAGTCGCCCAGGGGTGTACTTTGTGTGTGTGTGTGGGGGGGGAACGGGGTTTCTTGACTGCCTGCTTACATGGGTGTGACTTGTGGATCAAAGCAAAAGGAAATCTTTGACCATTCCATTGGTCATGGCCGCTCCCTAGCTCCCCAACATGTTCCTCATCCCACAAAAAGCAAACCCCTGGGCTCATTAGCAATCACTCTCCTCCTCCCCCTACCCGCCACAGCTCCTGGCAACTACCAGTCTGTCTCTTTATCTGCCTGCTCTGGGCTTGTCAAGCCAGTGAAACTACAAGCCGCCGGCAGCTGGCTTACTTCACTCAGCACAGCGTGTTCAAGGCTCGTCCGTGATGTAGCATGAACAGATACGCTGTGTGAGCCCAGGTAGACTAGAGAAACACATGCATAAAGGCGCATATGACTCTAAGGGAGAGTGTTATACTAAGCGTAATTGAACATTGAGAAAGCAACCCAGCCCAGTCCTGTCCAGGGTCCTAAATCTGATGTTAGCCCATATGTCCCATTCCAATCTAGGAAGTCCTCTTCGGCTCATGAAACGCAAGCCAGCGAGTAGACAGTCTTTGGATCCAGTGGCGTTGTAAGCTTCTCAGTGCTGCCAGCAGTCTCCACGTGGCTTCTCCAG
>PVJH01048958.1:0-10546 GCA_004026705.1 Nesogale talazaci
TCCTTGCCATCACCCAGATTGGGGCGCCTCTTTCAGGTGTGCTTGTATGCTTCTGAACTGGAGCGCAGCTTGCTTTCCTTCGCATTTTGAAGAACCCCACACGCCCTATCTTTTGCCAGCCGTGCAGGATCAGCTTCGCCAGGTTTGCTCCTGCACGCGTTTGTCTTCAGCAATGGTGTCAGGATGATGGGCGACATGGAATTCGATTGTGCTCCCTTTCACCACCTCAGGAATTGCCCCTCCCCCCTTCCCCCACACCACACACACACAGAAGGTCATGATTCGCCTTACTCCAGAGACCTTTGTTTGTATGCTTTGTTTTGCTTTTATGTGTGTGGTGGGGGGGCGGGGGGAGTGGGGCATGTTTGGCGCGGAGAGGCGTATCACTGCCCTCTGGTGGTCCGAGTCAGGAAGACCTACAGAGATGCCACTGAGAATCCACTCACACCACCCCAGCGGCGGAAGCCTGCATCAACTCCAAGCGCGGCACACTGGTTTTTGCTCGGTGCAGAAGCAGCCCTCCTCACAGCAGAACCCAGCAGACCTGTCACGGCAGGTTCCGGCTGCTCCCGCACACACAGCGGCCCCCGTCGCAGGGGCACCAGGGCAGGCCGTGAGCGGGATTGCCCAGTGGCCTCCAAGAGGGGAGACACACCCGCTCGACCTGCAGGCGACACTGCTTCCCGGATGCCTCGCTCCACTGGCTCAAGCCTCCTGGCAGAGCTCCAGCTTCTTGGACCTCCTTCCTCCTCAAGGATCTGGGAATTCTGCCGGGTGTCCCTCCCTTGGGAAATCCAAAGCAAGCAGGCCTGGAATCTGAGCCCACATTGCAAGTCGTCGTCAGCGACGGGCTCCATCGGAGCACCTAACCGACTGCTAAAAATCCCCGAGGCCTTTACAACGCTCCCAGGACCTCGAAAAGAAAAGGAAAAGTTAAGCCCAAAACAAAACCCCCACACGCCCTCTCTTTTGCCACCAGTGCAGCATCAGCATTTCCATCTTTACTTCTGCACGCATTTGTCTTCAGCAATGGTGTCAGGATGATGGGCATCATGGAATTCGATTGTGCTCCCTTTCACCACCTCAGGAAGTGCCCCTCCCCTCCTCCCACCCCACCACACACACACAGAAGGTCATGATTCATCTTACTCCTAAGCCCTTTGTTTGTATCTTTTGTTTTCCTTTCTGTGTGTGTAGGGGGGGGCCGGGGGAGTGGAGCATGTTTCGTAGGGAGAGGGGTATAACTGCCCTCTGGTGGTCTGAGTTAGGTAGACCTCCAGAGATGCCGCCTCATCTGCACTAGCACCACCCCAGCGGCGGAAGCCTGCAGCATCTCCAAGAGCAGCACACTTTGCTATAAAGTATAATGGGTAACTGTTCTTTGAGGATATAGGAAACTCCTGTAAGTTCCTTACTCGTTTTAACAAAACTTATCAATAGGTGTCTTGCAGTGCGAGAAATACTAACTAAATAAGAGCATTCTAGAGCGAAGCTATTACTTTCCTAAAGAAAAACTCACCAATCTGAAATCACAGTGAAACTGTGATTGCAGAGTGCAGTGAAATCTCTTGAAAACACTGTGTAAAGAGAGAGCAGGAGCGATATGAAAAACGACATAAGGTAAGAGGACAGCATTAATGAAAATGCTGCTTTCATGACCGTGTAACTAGGAGGCAACGCAAGATACAAGAATGATTTTCCTATAAGCTGTAACGGGCAACCGCTGCTTGAGGATATAGGAAACTCGTGTAAGTTTCTTTCTGGTTTTGACCAAACATCATTAACTGTCTTGTGGTGTGGGAAATACTAACTAAATAAGAGCATTCTAGAGGGACGTTATTACTTTCCACAAGGAATAATCATTAATCTGAAAAACACAGTGAAACTGAGATTGCAGAGTGCACGGAAATCTCTTAAAAACACTGTGTAAAAAGAGACCTGGAGCGCTATGAAAAAACACATAAGGTAAGAAGATAGCATTAATGAAAATGCTGCATTCATGACTGTGTTACTGTAAGACAAAGCAAGATACAAGAATGAATTTCCTATAAACTATAATGGAGAACCGCTGTCTGAGGATAAAGGAAACTCCTGTAAGTTCCCTACTCGTTTTGACCAAACTTATCAATAGGCGTCTTGTGGTCTGAGAAATACTAACTAAATAGGAGCATTCCAGAGCGAAGCTATTACTTTCCTCAAGGAAATCTCACCAATCTGAAAAACACAGTGAAACTGTGATTCCAGAGTGCAGAGAAATCTCTTGAAAACAGTGTGTGAAGAGAGAGCAGGAGCGCTATGAAAAACCACACAAGGTAAGAAGACAGCATTAAAGAAAATGCTGCATTAATGACTGTGTTATTGTAAGACAAAGCAAGATACAATGACTTTCCAATAAACTATAATGGGAACAGCTGTTTGAGGATGTCGGAAACTCCTGTAGTTTCCTTACCCGTTTTGACAAAACTTATCAATAGTTGTATTTTGGTGAGAGGAATACTAATTAAATAAGAGCATTCTAGAACGAAGCTATTACTTCCTCAAGGAAAACTCACCAATCTGTAAACCACAGTGAAACTGTGAGAGCAGAGTGCAGAGAAAACTCTTGAAAAGACTGTGTAAAGAGAGAGCAGGAGCACTATGAAAAACCACAAAAGGTAAGAGGACAGCATTAATGAAAATCTGGCATTCATGACTGTGTAACTGGGAAGCAAAGCAATATACAAGAATGAATTTCCTATAAGCTGTAACGGGGAACCGCTGTTTGAGGATATAGGAAACCTCTGTAATTTCCTTACTAGTTTTGACCAAACTTATCAATAGATGTCTTGTGGTATGAGAAATACTAAATAAATAACAGCATTCTAGAGCGAAGGTATTACTTTCCTTAAGGAAAACTCATCAAGCTGAAATCCACAATAAACTGTGATTGCAGAGTGCAGGGAAATCTCTTGAAAACACTGTGTAAAGAGAGAGCAGGAGCGATATGAAAAACCACATAAGTTTAGAACAGAGCATTAATGAAAATGCTGCATTCATGACTGTGTTACTGTAAGACAAAGCAAGATAGAAGAATGACTTTCCTATAAACTATAATGGGGAACCGCTGTTTGAGGATATATGAAACTCCTGTACGTTCCTTACTCGTTTTGACCAAACTTATCAATAAGTGTCTTGTGGTCTGAGAAATACTAAGTGAATAAGAGCATTCTAGAGTGAAGCTATTACTTTCCTCTTGGAAAACTCACCAATCTGAAAAACAGAGTGAATGTGATTCCGCAGTGCAGAGAAATCTCTTGAAAACACTGTGTAAAGAGAGAGCAGGAGCGATATGAAAAACCACATAAGATTAGAACAGAGCATTAATGAAAATGCTACATTCATGACTGTGTTACTGGCAGACAAAGCAAGATACAAGAATGTCTTTCCTATTAGCTGTAATGGGAAACCACTGTTTGAGGATAAAGCAAACTGCTGTAAGTTCTTTACTAGTTTGGACCAAACTTATCAATAGGTGTCTTGTGGTCTGAGAAATACTACCTGAATAAGAGCATTCTAGAGCGAAGCTATTACTTTCCTGAAGGAAAACTCACGAATCTGGAAAACACAGTGAAAATGCGATTGCAATGTGCAGAGAAATCTCCTGAAAACACTGTGTGAAGAGAGAGCTGGAGCGATATGAAAAACCACATAAGGTTACAAGAGAGCATTAATGAAAATGCTGCATTCCTGACTGTGTTACTTGCAGTCAAAGCAAGATACAAGAATGTCTTTCCTATTAGCTGTAACGGGAAACCACTGTTTGAGGATATAGCAAATTGCTCTAAGTTCTTTATTGGTTTGGACCAAACTTATCAATAGGTGTCTTGTGGTCTGAGAAATACTACCTGAATAAGAGTATTCTAGAGCGAAGCTATTACTTTCCTCACGGAAAACTCACCAATCTGTAAAACACAGTGAAACTGCCATTGCAGATGGCAGAGAAATCTCTTGAAAACACTGTGTAAAGAGAGAGCAGGGGCGATATGAAAAGCTACAGAAGGTTATAACAGAGCATTAATGAAAATGCTGCATCCATGACTGTGTTACTGGCAGACAAAGCAAGATCCAAGAAAGACTTTCCTATAAGCTCTAACGGGGAACCGCTCTTTGAGGATACAGGAAATTTCTGTAAGTTCCTGACTCGGTTTGACCAAACTTATGAATAGTTGTCTGTGGTCTGAGAAATAATAACTGAATAAGAGCATTCTAGAGCGAAGCTATTACTTTGCTCAAGGAAAACTCACGAGTCTGAAAAACACAGTGAAACTGCGATTGCAGTGTGTAGAGAAAGCTCTTGAAAACACTGAGTAAAGAGAGAAAAGGAGCGATATGAAAAATCACATAAAGTTAGAACAGAGCATTAATGAAAATGCTACATTCATGACTGTGTTACTTGCAGACAAAGTAAGATAGAAGAATGACTTTCCTATAGCTGTAACGGAGAACCGCTGTTTGAGGTATAGGAAACTCTTGTAAGTTCCTTACTCGTTTTGACCAAACTTATCAATGGGTGTCTTGTGGTCTGAGAGGAACTAACTGAAAAAGAGCATTTTAGAGTGAAGCTATTACTTTCCTGAAGGAAAACTCACCAATATGAAAAACACAGTGAAACTGCGATTGCAGAGTGAAGAGAAATCTCTTAAAAACACTGTGTAAAGAGAGAACAGGAGCGATATGAAAAACCACATAAGATTAGAACAGAGCATTAATGAAAATGCTGCTTTCATAACTGTGTTATTGGCAGACAAAGCAAGATACAAGAATGACTTTCCTATAAGCTGTAATGGGGAACCGCTGTTTGAGGATATAGGAACTCCTGTATGTTAAAGACTAGTTTTGGCAAAACTTATCAATAGGTGTCTTGTGGTCTGAGAAATACTAAGTCAATAAGGGCATTCTAGAGTAAAGCTATTACTTTCCTGTAGGAAAACTCACTAATCTGAAAAACACAGTGAAACTGCTATTGCAGAGGGCAAAGAAATCTCTGGAAACACTGTGTAAAGAGAAAGCAGTTGCGATATGAAAAACCACATAAGGTTAGAACAGAACATTAATGAAAATGCTACATTCATGACTGTGTTACTGGCAGACAAAGCAAGATACAAGATTATTTTTTCCTGTAAGCTGTAATGGGGAACCGCTGTTTGAGAATATAGGAAACTGTTGTATGTTCCTTATTCGTTTTGACCAAACTTATCAATGGGTGTCCTGTGGTCTGAGAAATACTAACTGAATAAGAGCATTCTAGAGCGAAGCTATTACTTTCCTCTTGGAAAACTCACCAATTTGAAAAACACAGTAAATGTGATTCCACAGTGCAGAGAAATCTCTTGAAAACACTGTGTAAAGAGAGCGAGGGAGCGATATGAAAAACAACATAAGGTTAGAACAGAGCATTAATGAAAATGATGCATTCATGACTGTGTAACTGGCAGACAAAGCAAGATACAAGAATGACTTTCCTATAAGCTCTAACGGGGAAACGCTGTTTGAGGATATAGGAAACTCTTGTAAGTTCCTGACTCGTTTTGACGAAACTTATCAATAGGTGTCATGTGGTCTGAGAAATACTACCTGAATAAGAGCATTCTAAAGCGAAGCTATTACTTTCCTGAAGGAAAACTCACGAATCTGGAAAACACAGTGAAACTGCGATTGCAGTGTGCAGAGAAATTTCTTGAAAACACTGTGTAAAGAGAGAGCAGGAGCGATATGAAAAATCACATAAGGTTAGAACAGAGCATTACTGAAAATGCTGAATTCCGGACTATGTTACTTGCAGACAAAGCAAGATACAAGAATGATTTTCTTATACGCTCTAAAGGGGAAATGCTGTTTGAGGATATAGGAAACTGCTGTAAGTTGCTTACTCGTTTTGACCAAACTTATCAATAGGTGTCACGTGGTCTGAGAAACACTAACTGAATGAGAGCATTCTAGAGCGAAGTTTTACTTTCCTCAAGGAAAACTCACCAATATGAAAAACAATGTGAAACTGAGATTGCAGAGTGGAGAGATATCTCTTGAAAACACTGTGTAACGAGAGACCAGGAGCGATATGAAAAACTACAGAAGGTTAGAACAGAGCATTAATGAAAATGCTCCAATCCTGACTGTGTTACTGGCAGACAAAGCAAGATACAAGAATGACTTTCCGATTAGCTGTAACGGGAAACCGCTATTTGAGGATATAGCAAACTCCTGTAAGTTCTTTACTAGTTTGGACCAAATTTATCAATAGTTGTCTTGTGGTCTGAGAAATACTAATAAAATAAGAGCATTCTAGAATGAAGCTATTACTTTCCTCTAGGAAAACTCACCAATCTGAAAAACACAGTGAAACTGAGATTGCAGAATGCAGAGAAATCTCTTGAAAACACTGTGTAAAGAGAGACCAGGAGCAATATGAAAGACCACATAAGTTTAGAACAGAGCATTAATGAAAATGCTACATTCATGACTGTGTTACTGGCAGACAAAGCAAGATACAAGGATGATTTTCCTATAAGCTGTAACGGGGAACCGCTGTTTGAGGATAAAGGAAACTCCTGTAAGTTCCTTACTCGTTTTCACCAAACTTATCAATAGGTGTCTTGTGGTCTAAGAGGAACTAACTGAATAAGAGCATTCTAGAGTGAAGCTATTACTTTCCTGAAGGAAAACTCACCAATATGAAAAACACAGTGAAACTGCGATTGAACATTTCACAGAAATCTCTTGAAAACACTGTGTAAAGAGAGAGCAGGAGCGATATGAAAAACCACATAAGATTAGAACAGAGCATTAATGAAAATGCTGCTTTCATGACTGTGTTACTGGCAGACAAAGCAAGATACAAGAATGACTTTCCTATAAGCTGTAACGGGGAACCGCAGTTTGAGGATATAACAAACTCCTGTAAGTTCTTTACTAGTTTGGACCAAACTTATCAAAAGGTGTCATGTGGTCTGAGAAATACTAACTGAATAAGAGCATTCTAGCGCGAAGCTTTTACTTTCCTCAAGCAAAACTCACGCATCCGAAAAACACAGTGAAACTGCGATTGCTGAGTGCAGAGAAATCTCTTGAAAACACTGTGTAAAGAGAGAGCAGTAGCGATATGAAAAACCACATAAGGTTAGAACAGAGCATTAATGAGAATGCTACATTCATGACTGTGTTACTTGCAGACAAAGCAAGATACAAGAATGACTTTCTATAAGCTGTAACGGGGAACCGCTGTTTGAGGATATAGGAAACTGTTGTAAGTTCCTTACTCGTTTTGACAAGCTTATCAATAGGTGTCTTGTGGTCTGAGAAATACTAAATGAATAAGAGCATTCTAGAGCGAAGTTGTACTTTCCTCAAGGAAAACTCACCAATATGAAAAACAAAGTGAAATTGAGATTGCAGAGTGTAGAGAAATCTCATGAAACACTGTTTAAAGAGAGAGCAGGAGCGAAAGGAAAAACCACATAAGGTGAGAATAGCGCATTAATGAAAATGCTACATTCATGACTGTGTTACTGGCAGAGAAAGCAAGATACAAGAATGACTTTCCTATAAGCTCTAATGGGGAAGCGTTGTTTGAGGATATAGGAAACTCCTGTAATTTCCTGACTTGTTTTGAGCAAACTTACAAAAGGTGTCTTGTGGTCTGTGAAATACAATCTGAATAAGAGCATTCTAGAGCGAAGCTATTACTTTCCTCACGGAAAACTCACCAATCTGTAAAACACAGTGAAACTGCATTTGCAGATTGCAGAGAAATCTCTTGAAAACACTGTGTAAAGTGAGAGCAGGGGCGATAAGAAAAGCTACAGAAGGTTAGAACAGAGCATTAATGAAAATGCTACATTCATGACTGTGTTACTGGCAGACAAAGCAAGATACAAGAATGACTTTCCTATAAGCTGTAACGGGAAACCGCTGTTTGAGGACATAGGACACTCCTGTAAGTTCCTTACTTGTTTTTACCAAATTTATGAATAGGGGTCATGTGGTTTGAGAAATACTAACTGAGTAAGAGCATTCTAGAGTGAAGCTACTACTTTCCTCAAGGAAAACTCACGAATCTGAAAAACACAGTGAAACTGCGATTGCAGATTGCAGAGAAATCTCTTGAAAATACTGTGTAAAGAGAGAGCAGTAGCGATATGAAGAACCGCATAAGGTTAGAAGAGAGCATTAATGAAAATGCTGCTTTCATGACTGTGTTACTGGCAGACAAAGCAAGATATAAGAATGACTTTCCTATAAGCTGTAACGGGGAACCGCTGTTTGAGGATATAGGAACTCCTGTATGTTAAAGACTAGTTTTGGCAAAACTTATAAATAGGTGTCTTGTGGTCTGAGAAATACTAAGTAAATAAGAGCATTCTAGAGTGAAGCTATTACTTTCCTCTAGGAAAACTCACCAATGTGAAAAACACAGTGAACCTGCTATTGCAGAGTGCAGAGAAATCTCTTGAAAACACTGTGTAAAGAGAAAGCAGTTGCGATATGAAAAACCACATGAGGTTAGAACAGAGCATTAATGAAAATACTACATTCATGACTGTGTTACTGGCAGACAAAGCAAGATACAAGATTTTTTTCCCTATAAGCTGTAACGTGGAACCGCTGTTTGAGGATATAGGAAACTGTTGTATGTTCCTTACTCGTTTTGACCAAACTTATCAATGGGTGTCTTGTGGCCTGAGAAATACTAACTGAATAAGAGCATTCTAGAGCGAAGCTATTACTTTCCTCTTGGAAAACACACCAATCTGAAAAACACAGAGAATGTGATTCCACAGTGCAGAGAAATACCTTGAAAATATTGTGTAAAGAGAGAGCAGGAGCGATAAGAAAAACCACATAAGTTTAGAACAGAGCATTAATGAAAATGCTGCATTCATGATTGTGTTACTGGCAGACAAAGCAAGATACAAGAATGACTTTCCTATAAGCTCTAACGGGGAACCGCTCTTTGAGGATACAGGAAAGTCCTGTAATTTCCTGACTCGGTTTGACCAAACTTATGAATAGGTGTCTTGTGGTGTGAGAAATACTAACTGAATAAGAGCATTCTAGAGCGATGCTATTACTTTCCTCAAGGAAACTCACGAATCTGAAAAACACAGTGAAACTGCGATTGAAGTGTGTAGAGAAAGCTCTTGAAAACACTGTGTAAAGAGAGAACAGGAGCAAAATGAAAAATCACATAAAGTTAGAACATAGCATTAATGGAAATTCTACATTCATGACTGTGCTACTTGCAGACAAAGCAAGATAGAAGAATGAATATCCTATAGCTGTAACGGGGAAACGCTGTTTGTGGTATAGGAAACTCTTGGAAGATCCTTAATCGTTTTGACCAAACTTATTAATAGGTGTCTTGTGGTCTGAGAGGAACAAACTGAATAATAGCATTCTAGAGTGAAGCTATTACTTTCCTGAAGGAAAACGCACCAATATGAAAAACACAGTGAAACTGTGATTGTAGAGTGCAGAGAAATCTCCTGAAAACACTGTGTAAAGAGAGAACAGGAGCGATATGAAAAACCACATAAGATTATAACAGAGCATTAATGAAAATGCTACATTCATGACTGTGTTACTTGCAGACAAAGCAAGATAGAAGAATGACTTTCCTATAGCTGTAACGGGGAATCGCTGTTTGAGGTATAGGAAACTATTGTAAGTTCCTTACTCGTTTTGACCAAATTTATCAATAGGTGTCTTGTGGTCTGAGAGGAACTAACTGAATAAGAGCATTCTAGAGTGAAGCTATTACTTTCCTGAAGGAAAACTCACCAATATAAAAAACACAGTGAAACTGCGATTGCAGAGTGCAGAGAAATCTCTTGAAAACACTGTGTAAAGAGAGAGCAGGAGCGATATGAAAAACCACATAAGATTAGAACAGAGCATTAATGAAAATGCTGCTTTCATAACTGTGTTATTGGCAGACAAAGCAAGATACAAGAATGACTTTCCTATAAGCTGTAATGGGGAACCGCTGTTTGAGGATATAGGAACTCTTGTATGTTAAAGACTAGTTTTGGCAAAACTTATAAATAGGTGTCTTGTGGTCTGAGAAATACTATGTGAATAAGAGCATTCTAGAGTGAAGCTATTACTTTCCTCTAGGAAAACTCACCAATCTGAAAAACAAAGTGAACCTGCTATTGCAGAGTGCAGAGAAATCTCTTGAAAACACTGTGTAAAGAGAAAGCAGTTGCGATATGAAAAACCACATAAGGTTAGAACAGAGCATTTATGAAAATGCTACATTCATGACTGTGTTACTGGCAGACAAAGCAAGAAACAAGATTTTTTTCCCTATAAGCTGTAACGTGGAACCGCTGTTTGAGGATATAGGAAACTGTTGTATGTTCCTTACTCGTTTTGACCAAACTTATCAATGGGTGTCTTGTGGTCTGAGAAATACTAACTGAATAAAGCACTCTAGAGCGAAGCTATTACATTCCTCTTGGAAAACTCACCAATCTGAAAAACACAGTGAATGTGATTCCAGAGTGCA
>PVJH01048959.1:0-10542 GCA_004026705.1 Nesogale talazaci
CGTTTCTCTTGAGCCTCTGCTGGCGGGGTGAGAGCTGTTAGCGGAGTGATGCCGCAGACTCTTCAGGTGGGGCCGTCAGCTCATATTGCCTAGAATAGAGCTAAGGCCAGGGACATGTCTTTTGCCTTCATTCGCCTCTGCTCGCCCGCAGTACTTCATGGCTCATCCAGTGTGTGCCCCGCTGACAGGCTGGTTTTCACCGGTAACTCCCAGTCTGGGCACCACACCATGGAGGCAGCTCGTAGGAGAAGGCGCCAGGTACCCTGCTCAGTGGACCCTCGGTTCCATCACCCAGGTCCTCACTCTTGGTGAGTAGGGCCAAATTCCCTTGCCCACGTCTCCAGGCGGTCAAGGAGCGCACGGGAGTTCAGGGTCCCCATCGGTGGGGTTCAGCGGGCACCCCCAGACGTGCACGCAGCGCTCCTCCAGAAAGGGCCTTTCGGGGTTTGGTCGCACTTGCCCAAGGAGCGGCTGAAGCGCACAGGCACGCGCAAGGTTCCGGGCAACCGTGCCCGGTGGCCACTAGGACTTGTTTGCGAAGGTCGAACCCCGAGCGGTTCGCGGGGGACAAGGGACAAAGCCGGGCGACAACAGCCCCACTCCCCGCTCCGGCTGGCCCCGCGCGGCGCAGCGGCCGCCTTTCCCCCCGCGCGCGCCGGCCGGCGGCGGCGTCGGCGATGACGGCGTCGGCAATCCGGGCTCTTGGCACCACGCCTGGCGGCCGGCCCAGGGCGAGGAGTGGCTTCCAGGAAGCGGGCGGAGGAGCGTTCCAGCCGAGTCTCGCCGTCGCCGCGGCCCCGCGCGCTCCGAGCGGTCCGGGCTCGGCCCCTCGGCGGGTCTCGTCGCGTTCCTGGCGCCGCCGGCTGGGGCGGAGGGCGCGGTGCCCGCGCGGGGACCGTGCGACGCCGGGGCGCCCTGTGCACTTGCCGGGCAGTGCAGGTGGCGGCGCGCGCCCTCGCCTCTGGGCCGGGGCCAGCGCGGCGCTCCGCGCGCCCGGAGGGGGCGGGCGAGGCGGGCGGGGCGGCCGCGTCCCAGCCCCATTTAACTTTGCGGCGGCGGCGGCTGCGGCGCCGCGGTCTGGAGGCCGGCGTCGGGGAAGGTCGGGGTCCGGGATTCCGCACGCGGCGTGCACGGGGCCGCTCCGCCCGCCGCCTCCCTCCGCGCGCGCTGAGCCCGCGCGGCGCCCGGGCTGCAGGTCCCTGCCACTCCTGCTGCGCAAGGTGGGTGCCCGGAGGTCAGCGTGGAGCGCCCCGCAGGGGCCCAGGGTATCCGGTCCTTTCCAGGGAATACGCCTGGGGACAGGACCTCTAAGCAGGGTTGGGAGAAGCTTGGGTTGGGGTACTCGTGAGACTTGGGGAGCGCCTACCGGACTGGGACTCTAAGCACGAAGTGGAGATGGGTGCGCTCCCAAGAGCTCGGGAGCTTCGTGGAAAAAGGCGTCCCGGGGGTCGGGCTGGGGGCTGGGGGCTCCCGCTAACCACTGGCACACGCGTCACAGAGAGGGGATGCTCAGGACCAGGATTTTGAACTGGTATCAGGCGACAAGTAGATTGGATCCTCTGACCGCTTGGCAGTTGGGTCGTGAGCGCCCTGAGCGCCGAGGCCTGGGCTGGGGCGCCCCGTCCGGCGTGGAAAGTGGGCGTGGGGGGACTGGATCGGGCTTCGGACTCCGCACGCGGTGCAGACGCCCAGCGCAGCGGCGGGCTGTCGGAGGAGGCGTGCGCTCTAAGGAGGGCTGCTGCCAGAGAGCCAAGGGGGTGAACCATACCGGGCCCCGGCACTCACTTCAGCCCGGAATCGCCGCCTCAGGTCAGAAGCAGCAGCACATTTGCGGATCGCATTAGGCCAGGCCCTTAATGCTTTCTCCAGATGGAGAGAAGCCACCGACCCGCCCCCGGACACCGGCTCCGCCAAGGCGCCCGCGAGGCCAAGTGAGAGTTGAGTGTGACCTCGGCTTTTCCAATCTCGACTCGTGCTAAATTCCCCGTAAAAGTCTCAGTAAAACGAAGAGGAATCTCCCTACCGCCCTCCCCGCCTCAGCTGGCCTCTTTCGATTCCTGCCTGGCCTCCTCACTTTCAGGAGATTGGGAGAGGGCCCCAGGGCAGTGCTCTCTAAACCTGGGCTCTGCCATCTGGGACCCGGAGGACACTCAGAGCCCTTCAGTGGGAACCAGTCCTGGGCTGGTCACTTTCTTGCTGTGAGGCCTGAGGCAGGTCTCTTCCCCACTCTTAGCAGGATTACTTGATAATACTGTTTTTTTTTCTTTTTTCTTTTGGCTTGAAGTAGCAGAAGCTGGCAGGTCCCCTAACCCGTGGCTCCATGTTGGCTTCCCAAGTCAGATGCCAACAGCCACACCCAGCTCTTGACAAGTGGGCCGGGCGGTGGCTGCAGTAGGGATGCAGATGGAGAGAAGCTCTGTAGGACCGGTAGTGTGGCTTGCTTACTGGACACCAGTCCAGCTGACTGTCGTCTATAGCTTGATGGGGACCCATCCCCTAAGGGAGCCTCCGACAGCCTATACCTTCTAGTAGGCAGCTCTTTCCAGGATCGACACAAACCTCTAAGATGTTGTCAGGAGTTCAGGGCGCTTCCTGCTGACTGGTGTGTTAACTAAATCATGATGTCGCCTTTGGAGCCAGAACTGGTTGGAAACCACCTTTCTCGTCTTTGCAGGCTGCAGGTGGCGCTCCCAGGAGCCTGGGTCTCATGGATTCCTCGAATAGTCCCCGTTGGCTGCTGACATGGATGGCTTTTATTTGCTCCCACCTTCTGCAGGTAATGGGGAAAGGAAAGGGAATAATAGATATCCCTCCTTACTTTGGTGGTGTAGCCGTTACAAGTTGAACTGTGAGCATCAAGCTCAGCAGATCGATCCTTCCAGCTTCTCTGAAGGGGAAAGATGAGGCTCTGTCTTCCTGTAAAGAATGACAGTCCTGGAAATCTACAAGGAGGTTCTGGTCTGACATACAGAGTTACTATGAGTTCTTTTAACTTGCTGGCAGTGAGTTTGATTTGGTTTGGGTTTATCCTAGACCACCTAAGAGCTGGTATAATGGATTGTAATCCTACTCTGAAGAAAATGTTTTCTCGAGTAACTTGTAGCAAATGGCCTTTCTGGTTGGTTTAGCTGGAAGGACAATCCAAATACCTGGATCCTTTCTGATTCTGGAAGAGGGCCCCTGCACCTGAGATGACCTTGGGTTGTGATGAACCCCGGCTCTTGTTTGTGTCCAGTGTAAGCTGGACTGCTGCACACCATGGCCCCATGGATGGGTAGGGACCAGGTTCTGGCCCCAGTTCCTCTGCTGAATAAGTAAGCTGAGTTTTCTTCTCTCAATACACATTACACAGTTCTACACACTTTAAAAAACATCGTTTGGCAGCCTACCTTTGCCATCAAACTGGGAGGTAGCTTATGTATTGCATCCTCATGCGTGGAGGAGGACAGACTCAAAGGAGCACTTAGGGCAGTGCGCCAAGAGGCAATAAGGGGCGAGGGAGCCAAGCAAACGCAAAAGCACGTTTATTTAGAGAAGGGACTGTACCTCCCTGGAGGAAGGAGCCTGGGTGGTGGAATGGCTAAGTGCTCCGCAGCTAGGTGGAAAGCAAGTTGGCAGTTTGAAGCCTTCCAGGAGCTGGGCGGGAGAAAGACCTGGCACTCTGCTCTTGTGAAGATGACAGTGTAGAAAAGGTCATGGGGCAGTTCTCTGTCATAGGGAAGTCCGGAAGTTGAGCCTGGCTTATTGGCACCAGTAGTTTAAAGCAACTACAGGGTGCAAAAAGTTAACATACTCAACTGCTCACCAGAAGTTCAAGTCCATCTAGGTGTGCCCCAGAAGAAAGACCTGGCGATCTACGTCCAAAAAAGCAGCCACTGAACACGCTGTGGAGCACAGTTCTCTGGTACACACACGTGGGGTTGGGATCTACTCCATGGCAGCTGGTTTGGGCCCTGCTCGACTCCAACAGGCCATTACTGAGTGGAAATACAAGTCCAGGGTTGCCAGATACACCCCCCCTCCCCAAGAGAATTGGAACATCTAGGTTTCCTATGAAATCTCCCGATTTTTAAAGTCCTGAAATCCAGACAAAAATGTTTGCAGCTTGGAATTAGCCAAGAACTTTGCAGGCACAGCTCTTAATGTTCAGAGCACATCTTATTCCGTGTTAGGTTTTGAGCGCTGCTGCGAGCTCATACCTTTGAGAGAATTAGAGTAAAACAGTTCCTCCCTGTGTGTGGAATGTCTCAGGCACAAGAATTGGTGGCCTGCATATCCTCAGGGTCTAGCAAAGGTCCTGGCATTTAGTACATGCTTAAATATTTGTTAATGAGCATGCATGCATGAATAAAGATACCCACCCTGGGATGAATTCATCAGACTTCTTTGCCTCTCATTTTACTCTCAAGGACTTAATGCTTCTAAAGCCTCTTTTAGCTCCACTGTGCCATGATTCCTGTGACTCATACAGAACTGGTTAGAGAAGTACACTCTGTGCCCCATTATCCCATTTTATGGACACTGCTCCATAATCACATCTTAATGGATATCTCTTATTAGAAGGAAAGCTAAGTGTCTTCAGGGTAATTGGTCGATTTCTCTGGCCAGTGAGGTGTGAGATGACTGTGGAGATGTGCAGATCTGAAACAGGGAAGGAGAGATTCAGAAGTTTGTTCCTGGTCAAAAGGGGCTGAGGCGTCAAGACTCAGTATTTCATCCCGTCTCCTGTCACCCTGTAAAACTGAAATGCACTTTGAGACAGTCTGTTGAACCTTTGGCCAAGGGCCGTGTTTGTCCAGCTTGAATCACTCAGTGACCTGTTGCGGATTTTTCCATATCTGTGTGTCTCTGGGAGTGATGTTTCCATGTATTGCTGCAATGTGCATAGAAGGTCATAAAAGGAAATTCAGCCCAGCGCACTCCCACATTCACAGTGCCCACTGTTCGAGACTCAGTCTGCCATTACGGCGTGACTCAGTGTCCCATCTGTAAACAGGAGCCAATGGTAGTATCCATCTCCTATTAATTTTGGAAGAGTTAATTCCGTAAGAAAAGCAATGTCTGTCATACAGTGCAGCCTACTTAGCTGGTTCTTAGCAGCTAACACCATACCTGGACTTTCTGTGGTGGAGCTGTAGGGGGCACTCCAGAGGCGACAGCTGAGGAGAGCAGCTACAGAAGGTGTAAGGGGGTGCTCTCATCTGCGCCGAGGAGGGTTCTTGCAGCTGTGGACCACGGCGGGACTGGAGACAGTGCAGTCCCCACGTGGAGTCTAAGAAAATGTTCTAGTGAAGCGCTTGTTCAATCCAGTACGCCCTGCCTGTGGAGTGGACACTCAGTGATCTTCCTCTGTTTAGGCTGGGGGTGTTTCAGAGGGGGTGTTTCAGAGGGGCCTCTCTGCGGCATCTCACAGTGATCTGAACCCCGCAGTGTGTGGTGCTGGTCAATGCGGCCACCAGGTGCCTGATAGAGAGAGTCCTTAGACCTGTGAAACTGGAATGTTCCAATTTATTGAACCACAATAAACAGACAAATCAGTCTTCGAAGAAGTACAGCCAGAACGTTCCTTGAGATTTTGTCTCACGTACTTTGGACATGCTGAGAGGAGACACTGGTCCTTGGAGAACACCCTGGTTGGTAAAGTAGGCGGGCAGCTGGGGAAAGGACCCTGGAGGAGATGGATTGGCACAGCGGCTGTAACCATGGGCTCAGACCTAAGAGCAATGGCGACCATGGAGCGGGACTGGGCAGTGTTTTGCTCTGTTGTACAGGGGGTGGCTACGAGTCAGAGCCACTGGACAGAACGTAACCACACAGCCTGCTTTCGCTATTCTGTCAACTAAGCCGTGAACTCGCATGTTTACTGGCTACGAGTATGCTCTGAGAAGGGCACGAGGTGGACAGTCTCATGCTTTTCTAGCTCATTTTGACTCTTTCTGGAGGAAATCATTTCCCCCTCACCCAGACATCTGGAGAGTAGGTGAGAGCCCTACTTCTTGGCTGACATGCCCTGGAAGGTTCCTTTCTTTCAGAGCCCTTTCCTCAGGAATCCCAGTTTTCCCTGAGAAGGTGGTTCCAATTTTCTCTCCCACATTAGGTTGTGTCAGAGTTTTTCACACTCTTTCGTGACACCTTGAGGATGAATCCTGGGTCATCTGCCCTTCAACTTCCCAGTTGCTTCCCCTTCCCCCTGTGCTGGAGAACTATGAACGACCTCATCTGTCTACTAATTTCAGGGTCATACAATGGCCTACAAATCCAGGAGGCCCCTCCAACTGTGTAGTCCTCTTTGGAGACACTGTATTGCTTAGATGCTCCAGTAAAGTCCTGCCTACCCCACTCCCAGGGTCTGAATAGAATAAAAACTTCATCGCCATTGAATCAATTCAGATTCTTAATGATCTGATAGGACAAGGTAGAACTGCCCCGGTGGGTTTCCAAGGCTGTAATTCCTTATAGGAGTAGGAATCTTTGTCTTTTCCGCGCAGAGGAAATGCATAACCACTACGCCACCTTCTGAATGGAACAGCCTCCTCTAAAAGAGAGCTTGTCCTTTGAGATCAAGTTCCTCAGAGTGGTCAGCTTCTGTTGGGACACATCTTATGAGGTGAAAGGCATGGGGCATTTGGGTGAAGAGATTCTGAGAATGTGTTGGATGAATTGTCTTGTAACTCTGTGGTAGTCTTCTATGTTGGAAGAGAGATTTTGAACAATGTCAGGCCGTGACTTATAAAATAAGCATTGTCTGAGTTGGCCTTCATGGTGTCTCCTGGTTCTTCTTAGAGCACAGGTATCAGACTGTGTGGCTTTACATTTTGTTTCTTCTGCCATGAGGCTGGAAGTTAGTGTGGGAGGTTGTCCCTGCACATAGTTTTGGGAGTAGGGGGGTCAAATGGTTTGGAGTCAAGGTGTCTTTCACTCCTCTGTCTTAGGACATTTTCATAGAGGGCGAGCCGCTGGACAGGACATGTGGAAACCCATGGAATACGTGGCAGCCTGAATAACAGCCTCTAAGTATGTCCATGGACATATTCTAGTCCCTGGAACTGGTGGATGTCAACTTAGATGTCAGGTTTTGTAGATGTACTGAGGATCTTGAGCTGGCGAGAGTCTTGTGGATTAGATACCACAGCCGTCTCTACAAGCAGGAAGTGGGAGGATTCAGGCAGAGGAAGTAGAGGTGAGACAACACATCAGCCTCTCTCAGTTGGAAAAGACAAGGACCGAATGCTCTTCCAGGAGCCTCTGGAATAAACAAGCCCTGCCAACACCTTGATTTTATGAACCCTTTTATCGTGAACTGGGTGGAGATTTACAGAGCCAATTAGTGTTCCATCCACCGGTTTAGACATATTCTGTTTCATGTCCTTGAGTGCAGTCCCCGCCATGTAGCATGCCTCATTCTTCTTCTGCCCTATGTTTCTGTTCCCCTCTTCCCTCTTTTCTCACCCAGCCTGCCTTCCTGCCTAACTCTGTCCTTGAGCACATGCTGCACTTTTGATCTCAAATGATTTATGGTGTACACAGTGTTATTATTCCCTTAATCCGTGGTTTGGCTGAAAAGTGGGCATGGGGGTGTGTTCACTTCTGGACCAGAAGGATGAGTGCAGGCCATCGTCTGAGGGGTCCACTGCTATCCACCTGACCAGTACGCTGGGCCTTCTTGAATGATGTTGACTTTTGTTCCACATCTGTCTCCCACTCGATCTAGTACTTCCTAATGGGACTCCTTTTAGAGCAGTGAATAGCATGAGCCCAGTCAAATCTAGTTCTTCTGGGGTCAGGTAGGATCGTGAGGTTTGCCTGATCCATTAGTCCTTTGAATCGTTCCCACTTATCTCTGGTTTTCTTTACTCTTCTTTGCTTTGGGATGGGAGAGACCAATCATTGCACCATCACCATTTTCTGTTCGGCACCTATTGAACTTGATGTTCCCTGCATGATGGGTAGTGATTGTGTTAACTAGACACTCCTGGCTAGGGGTGGAGTTAAGTCTATCAATCAAGTTGCAGCCTGATGACACCTCCTTAGTGTCCTAAGCTTGCAGAAGAACAAGATGAACACAGAGGAGTTCGCTCTCTCTATCACATTACCTTCTTGCCTCTTGGGACTCTGCTTACCTCAAGGGGTGTTGGCCCCATGTGAACTCCCTAGCCCCCAGAGCTGTTGGCACATGCCATGTTTCCACTAACTTTGACTGCATTGGACTCTTCACCCACTGGCTTGGGACCTTCCTGCTTCCCCTTTCTGTGTCACCAGCCTACAGCTACATGTATTGGGAGAGGGACTTACGGGCGAGACTTACGGCTTACAGACTTGAGTTGGCAGACTGGTCTGCCTTCTTGATACATAATTACTTCTCGATACAAAGCTCTTTCTTACACATATGTAAGTGTCACTGGATTTGTTTCTCTAGATAACAGCCTAACACACCCTGTGGCAACTGTCCTGAGTTCAAGGTACTATGAATGACCCTCATGGTATTTAGTTATGGCTAAGGAGTTTTCATAACTGTCTCTTGGGATGTATGGTGTAGTGTCATTTCTTAATATGACTCTTCTACATAAGTTTCTGTACTGCTTATCAAATAATTGGCTGGTACTATACAAGCAGAGTGTGTGCCATGCTAAGCGGCGGAGATTGGCCATTTTTCATGACCACTCCTTTGGCTATTCGGAAGAGTCATCCTTCAGACAAGGAGAGGAGAAAGAAAGCCCAAGGATCTTGGAAGGACACTTCAAGATCTCAGTCTGAAGTGCGGGAGGCCACCGAGACCAGATGCATCAGACACTTTGGCTTGGAGACTTGGAGGAACAGTGCTGAGACCATGGGGGTCCCTTCTCCTCATCTGGTCTGAGCCTCTGGAACTGTGGGCCAGGGTGCCAGGTGGGCTAGTTTCTTGACTCATGGAGGCCAAGGCCAAGGGACCATGTGGCCAAGGGTCTGAGAAAAGGAGAGACCTGACTACCAGTAACTGAGAACCTGAGAATTAGAGCAGCTTTGGCAGTTGGTGGCGGAGACCAATGACAGCATCCTTACTGTGTGCTCATCCTGACTGTTGACTTCCCTAAACAAACAAAAACAAAAACCTAACTGTGAAGGTGGGCTTTTGATATTCTTTTCGTATACAATTATGTGTGTACCGAGAAAAAAAAACCCAAGCAATAAAAAGTTGCTCATTATTTTGCATTAACTGTTAAATCTCGACACTGGAAAGAAAACATAATCCCGATAACTCTTTTTTGTGGCTTATGTGTGTGTATGTACATATATTTAAACTCCAGGGACACTCCAAAATGAAAGTGGCCCAGTGTCAGGGAGCCAGCCCCTAACAAATCATCACCGCCCTGGCAGATGCAGTTGTGCCGCAATAAGATGTAAAGATTGCAGTAAAGTCACAGAGAATAAGAGAGATGGAAGAAAGACTGGAATGAAGGGGTCAGACACATTTTATGGTAGCATGTTCACCTTAACCCTGCTTGGAGGTCCTTGTGGACATCTGGAGACCCGAGAGGAGCATGAGGGAGGCAATTTATTTCTAATCAAAGTTTATATATACTTGGGGGTCGTGGGAACTCTCTGATGACAGATAATGGCCTATGTCACAGGAAGGAGTTGTAGCTAAGGCAATGCAGTAATGGGAGGGGAGCGATCTAGGGGTGCATAAGCGGCAGGAAGAGCAGGTATCAGGGTACACATGTGACAAGATGGGTGGATCCTAGATTTAAGATGGAGCATAAACTTGATTGCCCTTGAGCTGGAGACTTGACTTGTTCTAAGCTTTCTTCGGAATGGAATTCACTGCCCTTAACTGCAGGGAGTGAGACCCGCCTAGGGTGGGATAAACAATAGTGTCTGATTGCTCTGGATGGCTGCTGACTGCCTACAGGGAGAATAGCTCTAAGCATCTGACCTCCCATCTTGTGCTGGCTAACAGCCTCTTAGGTTCGGCATCTATTTGGGGGAGACAAAGCTGGGGAACAGTCTTTTTATATCCTGGCTCAGTGCTTCTGAGAGATTCTTTCAGGGAGTACAGACCAGAGGTATCCCAGAATCGCTATCTTCCGGATACATTTGGTATCTTCCGGAACATCTCTCAGGAGCCTCAAACACAACACTTTGCAAACCAAATGCCCACCTCCTTCCCAACTCTGCCTCAGGCTGCTCCATCAACCAGTCATGCGAACTCTGCTCTTGCACTCCCTCTGGATGTCTCCTCTTCTGTTACTCCTGCCCTGAGCCCTGGTAACCACCAACTCCCCTTTATGCCATCTTAACAACGCCTCTCTAATCTGTCTTCTTTTCTCTATTTCGATTGACACAGTGTGTCTGGAGAGTTGAGTAAATAGCGGGGAGGAAATGTAAGAGAGGATACCCAAAGCTTGTTTGTGGCTACACAGAGGAGAAGACTGTGGACTTGAGTCAGTAGTCAGCACCGAATCCTGTTGGTATTGATCAGGAGTGATGGAGGCACCCTATGACTCCACTCGGAGTGGACTGATCAAGGGACAGTTGGGGGGCTAAGGATGAAGTCATGGTTCA
>PVJH01048960.1:0-10540 GCA_004026705.1 Nesogale talazaci
CCCCCCCCCCCAAAAAAAAAAAAACAAAAAAAAATGCACAAGCTGCTTGCGGTATCTTGTGTGGCAGAAAGTATCACAGAGAAGAGATGGACAAAGGTGCGCCTGACCCAAGCCATGGTATTTTACAACCGCCTCAAATGCTGGCGAAAGCGGGACAGTGAGGCAGGAAGATCATAGAAGAGATACATTGGAGTTGTGGTGAAGAATACTGACTACAACCACAGACTGCAGGACCAACAGCCAAATCTCTCTGGGGGGGACGTCCAGATAAGAATGTTCCTTACAAGTTTTCTGAGGCTGGTAGGACTTGGTCCCGCAGTCTTTGGACATGTTCTCAGGAAGGTCCCTTCCCTGGGAAAGGGGTCTGGGGTCCGGGCTCCTCGGTCCCTGGGACCCAACGCCCCCCCCCCCCCCCCCCCCCCCCCGCCCTTTGCTGTTTCCCTCCAGCAGTTCACTCCAAGCCCAGCTTGATGGCAAACCAGTCGAGGGCCCAGCGAAAACTAAGCCGAGGGGAGAAGGCGGACTCTGGAGCGATGCAGGCCAGGATCCGTCTCATGAGGGTATGCGGGTCTGGGCTGTCGGCGGAATGAACACACCTTCTGGAGCTCCAGCCTGGAATCACTCCCCTGCCACAGCATCCCTGTTCCTCCCATTCCTGTTTACAAATGGCGAATCGGAGGCACAGGGAAGTGATGTGACTTCCAGGTACTGGAGCCAGAGCCATCGTGGCTCAACGCCAGGGAAAGGGAACTTCTGCCCAGAGGACCCCGAGTCATGTGCTTGACTGCACTCCAGTCGGAAAGGTGGGGTGGCTGGGAACTGCGACAGCTCTCCAGTGAATGCACCCTCGGGGAACCCAGGGCACCTGGACGAAGGGTTTCCAACTTTGCCCACACGAACCCATCGTGTTTTATGTAAACATCTCTCTCACTGTTTAGTGTTTGACGATGATATTAGGTGCCCTCAAGTTGCTTCCCACTCAGCGACCCTGTGTTTGCTCATAGTGACCCTGTTTACTGCCCATAGCGACCCTGTCTACCGCTCCCAGTGACCCTGTGTTCAGCAGATGTCCATTACTCAGACCTGCTGCCTCCTCACGGTTGTCAGGCTCAATGAGCCCAGTGTGCAGCTCCTGTGTCAATCCAGCGTGTCGAGGGGCTTCCTCTTTGTGGCTGGCCCTCCACTTAGAGAACTATCTAAACCAGCGGTTCTCAAAGGGGTCGAATGACCCTTTCACAGCAGCCACCCGATTCCTCACAGGAGCAAAATGACAGTTGTGAAGTTGCCAGGAAAAGAATTTTATGGTTGGTGGGGCCGGGGTTGGGGCGGGGGTGGGGGAGGTGTCACCACACCACGAGGAACTGTATTAAAGGGTCTCAGCCTTAGCAAGGTTGAGAACCTCTGATCTAAACAACGTTTCAAAGTGTTGACATGACCAAACGCCAGTTCCACGACTTCTACTGTCCGGAGACACTGACCCCATGGCTTGAGCTCTGAGACCCTTGTTCCGAGCCGTCCCAAGTTGGCCCTCGGGCACTGGCGTGCACCCACCGCCCACTCAGTTTCCTTTGTGACCTCTGCCCTTGCTCTTGACGAGGATGTGGCGATCTTAGAAAGCGCCTGGTGCTTCAGGCAGACATTGTTTGCTACTGACGCGAAACTTGTCTTTAGCTTTGAGAAGACATCAGGGGGTGTTTTTGCTGAGAGGTTTCAAAATGATCTAGGGCCTTCCTGCCCCAGGTTCACCCCGCCTCCATGCCCCTGCCCCCCAAATCTGGATTCCATGAGGATGTGAAATTCTGTCCCGCATGTAGCATTTGCTACATTAGATGCTATGGATGCTAACCTGGGCTGCCGGTCCCTTCCAATTGCTGTGTCTTACAGTCCAATCAAGTGCTCATCTACTTACCCAGGAAATATCTCCTGAGCGCCTACTATGTGCCAGGCCCTGTTATCTTGTAAAGCATTGGCTGTGGTGTGTCTTCTGACCTTGTGTGTGTGTGTGTGTGTGTGTGTGTGTGTGTTTCATGTCCTCCTGGGAGAGAGAGAGGCATTAAGCACAGCCAATGAAAAGGTGTTGACGGTTCAGCTGAAAAGATGCAGAGAGCGAGGGCGATGACTGAGAGACTCGGTGTGATGCGATGCTGGCTGCCGGGGGATGTCGTAACCCTCCTGACTCTGGTATTTAGTGATTTGACAGTAAATGGTAGTTGTTAGCGGTTCCTTTGGGCCAGCCCTGCTTCCATCCTAGACATGGCTGGCCACCTTTGGGACACCCGTAGCGCCCAAACTGCCCTGTTTTCTTGGGGCCTCACAAGAGTCCTGCATCTGCCTCGCCCCTTTTCCACTACCCATTTTAGTGGAGGGTCAGGAGGCTCTATGTAACTTTACGTCCTATATACTCCATCACATCCGTGCTATTTTTGTAGCACAGGTGAACACACACACACACACACACACACACACACACACACTTATTTAACGTTCTTTTGTGCATTGAGTGAAGGTTTTATAGAGCAGATCGGGTTTCCACTCCACAACTCATTCTCATTTCGTTTCAGCTCAAAGACTGCAATCTGAACCAGGAAACACCACTTATCCTACTTCCTCTATTTCTTGTTTCTGTCCCTCCTTGTTCCCTAACCCTTCTGGACTCGGAGGTGCCCCGGTGGTTCCCACTGGGAGGATGTCTGTAAGGTTAGTAGTTCTAGACCACCAGCTGCTTCTGTGAGAGAGAGAGAGAGGGGGAACTTTCTTCCTGTAAAGAATCACATTCTCAGAAACTCAGAAACTCAGAGGGGTAGTTCTACAGGCTCCTGCCCTGCAGAGTCGCCATCAGGAGACATTGATTGATTTGATGCTCAGCGGTGTGGTTTAGTTTTTTTCTCCCTGAACTTTGTCTTTGGATAAATGCTTTCAAACAGTGGGTTACGTTACGGTGTGCGTACTGCACTAGCGTCGCTGTTCCCCATAGAGACTGGCCTGCTGTGTGGCTGAACACGGAGTCACGGGGCTGAGTTCCTGTCCCCAGCTGAAGGCGGACTAAGGGTCATGGTGCTGGGGTCCCATCAATCTCTGTCTGACCAAGAAGACTGGACTCTGACGATTTGCGAGTTCTGTTCTACAATTTCTCTCACTTTATCCCAGGTCTTGACAAGGGGTTGGTAGTGGGGGCTGGGCACCAGCTCGTTTTTCTGGTCCCGGGGCAGATGAGAAGGGCTTGATGTTCGTCTGGTTCCTTAGTTCATTGGACTCGTTGTTTCCAAATATCCCTTCATTTTCTTCTCTCTTCTTGCCCCCCGCTGTGGAGAGAGCACCAGTTGCATCTTAGGTGGTCGCTTACGAGCTGCTTGTAAGACCCCAGTCACGTAGAACATTGGTGTGATGCCCTTGGAAACCCTGCTGTCCCCTGAGACCGAAGTCCTCAGTCCCTTGGCTCAGAACTCATTCCCACAGGGTGTTTGTTGAGGTTTAAGTTAACGCCACCACATTCACGGATGGGTTTGCAGCAAAGGTCGTGTGACCTCCGTATTTGTGAGTATATCCCCACCGTAGCTCCCACACCTGTTTACCCCGTGTGTCTGTCTCAGCTTCTCTGTAGATCACTGTGCTTGCAGGGTTATGGACATGGACATATTTTAGTGGAACACATTTAGGTTTTAATACATTGACATGCCATGGCCTTTCCAACTTCTAGTTTTACTGTATTAATTCTATATTGATTCTCAGAGGCGATTGGTAATAAGACACCCTTTTATTTTGATTCCTTAAATAACGGAACTTAAGAAAATCATTTTACTGGGGGCTCTTACAACTCTTATTATAATCCATCCACCCATCGTGTCAAGTGCGTTGGCACACATGTTACCACTATCTTTTTCAAAACATCTTTCTGTTTGAGCCCTTGGTATCAGCTCATCATCCCTCTCCCCGCCAAACAGAACTATTCATGTCTGTACTCCAGAGGTGAAAAATTAGGGTAAAGTGCGCATTTCAGAGTGGAGACGACACAGTAACCTAGCCAGTGCGGACCTAGCCAGTGCGGACCTGGGACTGGAAGACAATGGGCAACCCGCCGCCCAGTTTGGCTGCGTTTACCGGTCGTGGCCACAAGGTGGGGCAGGTGTCCGGCAGGAAGGCTCCCGCTCCCAGCGCTCGCTGCCTTCCTTCCCTCTGCCTGCAGGCGGTGCTCAAGAGCCGGCAAATCTCGCTCAGGGAGCTCCAGGACCACGAGAAGTTTCTCATTAAGCGCAACCAGGACCTGGTCCAGACTCTCCAGAACATAGAGAACAGCACCGCCCTGCAATCGCGGGAAATGCTGCAGCAGCAGGACATCCTCAGTGTAAGACCTTGCAGGCTCTGGTGGCGCCTATCACCCTCCTCCCCACCCCTGCCTGTTCTCCTCTCCCAACCTTCTGCTACCTGCCGCCAGCTGCATGCCCTGGGGGCCGGGTCAAGCGGCTTCTTCCGTCTGGAACATGCGTCCTTCTCCCCTGGCCCCAGCCAGTCTGGCTTGGGGATCAGGTGGAAGCGAGTGTCTCGTCGCTAGTGACTGAGTTCACCTTTGATGGAGCATCTTGGAGCGTCAGTGCCCTTCCCTGGCACGACACACTATGTGTGCAAGAGAAAGTAGCTGCTTTCACATAGAGAGGGCAGGCAAAGTGCTGCTCGCACATCACACGCCATTGGTGGCCACAATTCCCACTCGGCGGCACCATCTGATCAGAGGACCACTGGCCCTGAGGGATTTCAGCAGATCACCAGACCTCTCTCTCTTTCTCTGGTTGCCACCAATTGCCAGGCAACCTCGAGTGTCCAGCTCCTCACCTCCTGTGCCCCTGCCCCCTCCCATCTATCTGAGCACCTCCATTTACCTAGGAAGTCACAGAAGGACACAGAGGTAGTGGACTTGCTCAAGGTCACCCAAGCTAGCAAGGTCAGAGCTGGGACTGAACCCAGACCCTCTGGCACCAGACTCTGTGTTCCTCCCACAGGGTGGTCCAAGAACCAAACCAAACTGTCCGCCATGCAGTGGATGACGCTCTGGAGACCCCACAGAACAGGGAGAACTGTCCCTGTGGTCTTTCAAGATGATAGCTCTTTTTTTTTTGGGGGGGGGCATCACTGCTCTCTGGTGGTGGGAGTAGGAGGCCCAACCCCACTGCTGGAATTGAACCTCCGTCCCAGTGGGCCGAAGTCCCAGGCACAACCACTACGCCACCGGGGCTCAGCCCAAGATGATGGCTCTTTAAGGAAACAGAGAGCCTCGTCTTTTGCCCCAGGAGCGGTTGGTGGTTTCAAACTGCTGGCCTTTTGGTTAACAGCCTAAGGAGTTTTTACTGGAGAAACTGTATCAGCCCTTCCATGTATGTGTTAGTCCGGGTAGACTAGAGAAACAAACGCATAGACACAAGTGTGGATATAAGGAAAAGGTTTATATACAAGAGGAATGGGACATTGAGAAAGCATCCCAACCCAGTCCAGTTCAAAATCATAAGTCCAATATGAACCCATATGCCCAATATCAGTCTATAAAGTCTCTTTCCGACTCACAAAGTCACAGGTCAGTGGGTGCAGAGTCCCGGTGTCAGCAGGGGTCTCCCCATGGCTCCTCGCTTCCAGGGCTCAGGGTCCATCAACAGCATCCAGTGGTGGTAGGAGCTACTCAGAGCTGGCAGCGGTCCCCATATGGCTTCTCTAGCTTCAGAGGTCTGGCTCCATCAGGGCAAGGCCGTGTGGCTTCTCCTCCAGCTCCTCAGAGGCTGCCATCTTGTCTTGTCCGTAATTCGTCTCTGAGACTAACTCCCAACAACGGGGGAGATAGGTTTTCATCTCCACAAAGGAAATAGCGCGAGATTTCCCAGAAGTCTCAGGAGAAAGCCATGCCCACACGGAGGCCTTATTGACTCCTCAATGGCTATCTCCAGATGAACAGGCCAGACTCCACCCCTACATCTCAATTATGAAATTTACATAAGCACATGGCCGCCAAAACGTAAGACAAACCGCTCCAGGAAATGGAGAACCAGTGGCCAGCGACTGTGGCAAGTACTCCCAAATGGGAAACACAACCAAGTGAAAGTGGCGTGCCTGTTCAGAATCAGACCTTTAAGAGGTTATAAATTTTCTCCGTCGAGTCCATACCATCCAGATTAGATGTCGCTAACAGTGAGAGTGCAGGAATCCCCCTGAGTCCAGTCTCAGTCCTTGATGATGAAGGGGCCCCGGGGTCCCTGCCTCCATCAATGGCGTTCACACTCATCAGAGAGCAGAAGTTACACGAACGTTTCTTCCGAGGAACCGGTAGGCCTCCGGGGTTGCAGAGGTAGCGGAGGAGGCAGTCTGAAGGAGGGCAGGGCAGCCATGACTGTTCTCCGTCTCTCAGTCTGTCCTGCTTTGGGCAAGTCTGTGGAAGTGTCCAGGGCCATGCCCAGCGGTGTCCCTGTTCTTCCCTCTCTCGAGGGCCCTGGTCTTTGCCAGTGAGTTTCAGCAGAGGCTGGAATGAGTCCCCTTCACTCGCCCCCCACCCCCAGAGTATCATCGACATTGTGGAATATTCAAACAAGAAGCGGCTGGAGGAGTTCGAGGGGGAGCTCCAGATGTTTGAGCAGAAGCAGGAAGAGAAGATGAACTGTAAGACTCTCTGCAGGACCTGCCTTGATGGGGGGTCATCAGCGGCAGGGCGCTTACCTCACACCTCCCTTCTTAACCTCACCCATTGATCCAGCTCTCTCTCTGGGTGTCTGCCTTTAAAAAAAGAAAAATGATGGGCACATTCTCCCTCAGTCATTGCACTCACCTTTGGGGCCAGGACTGCCCTTTCACAGATGGGAACACTGAGGCTAGAGGTGGCCAAGGAGCCTGCCCAAGTTACCTAGCTGGGAGGCAGCACCCAATCCCAGCCTGGCTGTATTTCCCACCAAGGCCCCTCTGAGAATAAGTAGCTGGGCCAGGGCCTAGGTGTCTTGGCTCTCCATTCCACTGGACCCCCTAGGGCTTCTCTCCCCAGAGCTAACTAAAACCATTCTGAGGGGAGGGACAGTGTGTCAGGCGACCGAACACAGAGCCTCTCCAAGGGGGAGGTCATGAGAGGGCTGGTCTCAGTCTGGTGGTGGCTTTTGTCTTGAAAGCAAGTGCTGCTGCTGCCCTCTGGCTTCTTTTGCCCGAGAACGGGGCACATGAACAAGCTGAGCTCCAGAGGGTGACAGGCCATGGCAGAGCTGGGGCAAGGTCAGGGACCTTACACTCGGGTCAGTGTCGCTCTCCTGCCCCTTGCCTCCTGTGAGGCTGGCAGATTCTCGAGAGCTTCAACTTTTCTCTGTTCACACACCAGTCCCTTGGCCGAGGAGTATCCACCCGGCTTCCTGGGCAGGACCCCCAAGGGAGGGTCCTGTCTCTGGCACCTCTGGACTCTCCTTAACCATCCCCAGACCTGGAGCAGCAGGTGGAACATTTGAACGTCAAGATCAAGAAGACCCAAGAGGAAGTGAACTTTCTGAGCACCTACATGGACCACGAGTACCCCCACCAGTCAGTTCAAATCTCCACCCTTCTGCGGCAGCTCCAGCAGATGCGAGACCTGCAGCAGGTAGCTGAGCCCTGGCTCCACCCCCACCTCCCCCCGCCTCCACCTGTGCAGAAGCCAGGCCTGGCGTCCCACGTCCTCTTGCTGGCCCTCAGGATGAGGTGGACGACCTTAAGGAGATGCGCAAGAATGTCATGGAGTGTTTGTTCAACAGGATCCAGGAGAAGAAAAAGAACCTTCTGGCGTCTGTGGCCGAGGTGAGCTGCCAGGCTGCTGGGGTGGGCCTCCGGGATCCCCTGCAGGCTCTCCTGACCTTCTCAATAACCTCCAGGTCCCCTCCCTCTCTGTCCCCAGAGAGCCCTGCGACCCTACCTGGAGGTCCTTGTCCAGAACACCCGGGACAACCAGGCCATGCTGAGATGCATGGACAAGTTCAGAGATGTGAGTGGACACCTGTGTGAGGAAGCTGAGGGGAGGGGCACCCCCAATCTGACTCTCAGGAAGATTTCCACCTCTGGTGTTGGTTTCCCCTGTCAGGTTGCTCTTCCTTTCACTTGGAGTTGGGGGGGAGGGGAGGTGGGGAGAAGGGGACTCCCACTGGCTGCCCAGCCTTCCCTCAGGAACAGCACCCTCCTCCTTCATCACCTACCAGGCCACAGTCAGGCAACCACCTTCACCCCAGGGGTCCCTTGCCTGTGGCACACAACATCATTCCACCAGTCATTCTTATCCTCAGGCAAAGCCCCAACCTTGTGCTGGGGGGTGGGGGGGGGGGCCATGCAGCGCTGTCCTGGTTGGCGCTACCAGATGGCCCGCCCTGTCCTGGGAGGCCCCGCCCCAGAGCCTATGTGGGCCTCGCTCCCTTCTGGGAGGCCCCGCCCCAGAGTCCACGTGGCCCCGCCCTAGCGCCGAGCCTCCGGCATGTCCCAGAAGCCTCTCCTCCTCCATCTAAGCTACCCTTTGCGTTTCATGTCTGCCCCCCTCAGTTTAATCAGCAGTTTCTGGAGGAAATTCCCTCCCTCAGGGCCCAGGTGCGGCACCTCCAGGCCCAGATCCGGCGACCCCGAGAGATCATCTTCGAGGATGTGCTGCTGCGGAGGCCCAAGTAAACAAACCATCTTTTCCCAACCCTCAGCTTGGCCAGGGTCTAGAAGCGGAGACCTCTCCAATGCCCGGAGGGTGCCCGGTGGTGCCCGGTGGCATGTCTGGTGCCCAGGCATCCCTGGAAAGACGGGAGGCTCTAGAGCGGGGACAGCTTGGTCAGGACAAGGCTTCCAAAGGTTCCCCCCCTCCCCCCGGCTGCTGCCCAACCCTGCGTCCTGCCATGTCTGCCAGTGCCAGTCTTCCGAAGAAGAGGGCTCTCACCGGGCGGGTCCTTCCTGTGCCCAACGCTTTCGGACCTCTCCCATCAGGTGCCTCCCAGACATGGACATCGTCCTCCACATTCCGGAGGAAGAGCAGCTGCCGTTCTAGTGGCCGGGCCACGCGCCGCCTCCCCTTCGCCCGCACACCCGGAGCCCTGACCGGGCTCTGTGGGATCCCAGGCTGCCGGCCCTCTCTTCCCGCTCTCTGCCCCCTCCCCTTTCTTTCTCCTTCCTGTTTTTTTACCCCTCCACTTTTCTCTCTGGCCAGATTGATGCCACCAGATGGTTGGAATTCCCAGCCCGGCTCCTCATTTCTTTTGATCTATAAAATTGGATGTGCATTTGCTGTTCTGTCGGGGCCTGCCTGCGCTGCCCTCCCCGCCTCCCCCCGCCGCCGCCGCAGACACTTAGGATAGGTCCGCTGTGCTGACTGCACAATGTTCCCGGCAGCACCTGCCCCAGGGGATGGCGGCGTCCCATAGCGACCCCCGAGGACAGGGCAGAACTGGCCCCCTAGGCTCCTGAGACTGGGCGTCTCTCCAGGAGAAGGCCTGGTCTCTCTCCCAGGGAGCAGCAATCTGGTTCTGAACCATGGACCTGGTCTTCGGCAGCTCCATGCGCTGGAACTCGGCAATCTCAACCCTGTTAGAAGTGGAGCTTAGGGCTGTAGCGGCCGCCCAGCAGGTGACCAGGAGGTGACTGACACCGAAAGCTTGTTTTCCGAGCCCCCTCTGTACCCCACTCCCAGCTTAGCAAGGACACAGAGGCTCTCCTGAGGCCCTGGTCTCCCACCTGGGGCCCTGATCTTTGGGTCTGGAGTGTGGGTGGGGCAGGCTTTTCTGGAAGGCCGCTCAGGGCATCTGGTAGGTTTTCTCTGGGAGCTGTCCATGGAGGACGGTTGTCTGGGCCTGGCCAGACTCCAAGCTCCGGAAGGCTTAGGGAGGTGACAGTAAGCACTGTGACTGCTGGCAGTATCTTGTAGAAGTGTGTTCTTTCAAAAGCAGCAGGGACAAGGGTAAGTCTGAAAGGACTGCAAGGAGGGGGTTCCGGTTCCAATTCACTGTCCTGGAGTGGAGGCCCACCCACAGCGACCCTGCAGGACAGGGTAGAACCGCCCTTGTGGGTTTCGGAAACCGAAACGCTCTATGGGATTAGGAAGCTCTGTCTTTCTCCTGTGGAGTGCCTGGTGGTTTCAAACTGCCGACCTCAAAGTTAGCCCGGCTTTCTGCCCTACGCCGCCAGGACCCCTCCGGTTCATACATGTAAACGTGGCCTTATTCCTGCAAGGCACATTTACGCATGCCCTCAGTCACGTGTCGCCCAGCGCCATCTCATTGGGACACCTGGCGGAAAGAACGACAGTCCAATCAGAACGGGGCCGTCTTAGGGGACCGGCTCACCAGTGAAGCTCAAGGCTGAGAGGTCAGCTCAGAAGGTGGTGGAGTCCTTGGGTCATGCGTACAGAGTTCCTCAAAGGGACGCAGGAAGGCGTTTTAGGGAAACCCCGCAGAACCAATAAGCAGAGTAGTGATACCAGGAGGGTAGGGGGAAGGTGTGGGGAGAAAGGGGCAACTGATCACAATGACGGACATATTGCCACCTCCCCCCGGGGGGGAGGGAGACAGCGGTTGGAGTAAGACATGAAAAAATA
>PVJH01048961.1:0-10533 GCA_004026705.1 Nesogale talazaci
AACACAAGCCAATACAATGTCTCAAAAGCAGCTGCTATTTTCTGCACATATCCAGAAACAAGAAAAATCAACTCAGTTAACTGGAAGACATACAGATGTGGGCTTGGAGAAGGTCTTGGAGGAGGAGAATGTTTTGGGTATTCCCATGAGGGATATTAAGCCAATGATTTCCATCGGCTTTAAGTGACTAAGGGGTGTGGGGAGAGAGAGAGAGATGATAGAAATGCAGAAAAAAAATGTACTCCCCAAAATTGAAAACGTAGAAGAGATGGATAGATTTCCAGAAGTGCATTACCTACTCAAGTCAACACAGATTCATCTAGAAAACCTCGACAAACCTATAATGCAAGAAGAAATACACTTGGTCATAAAAAGGCTCCCAGCATCAAAAGCTGTGGGACCAGATGGCTCTTCTGGTGAATTCTACCAAACATTTTTAGAAGAGTGAGCACCAATTTTGGGGAACTGTTTCTTAATATAGAAACAGACACTGCAGTATCAAATTTATTTTATGAAGCAAGTACAATCCTGATAATGAAGTCAGGGAAAGGCATCAACAGAATTGGAAATTATAGGCCAATATCACTTATAAATGTAGACACCGTGATTTTCTGTGAAATTCTAATCAACAGAATTGAACAAAGAGTTTTTTTTTAATGTGTCATGATCAAATTGTGTTCATACCAAGTTTATAAAGATGGTTCAATATTTTTAAAAAATCGCATAAAATAAAGTACAGAAGCCATGCTATTATAGCAATTGATGCAGAAAGGGCATTTGATTAAATACAACATCTATTCTTGATAAAACACACTACAGTAGTGAAAGGGAAATGCCTTATCATAATAAAGACCATGTATGCAAAACCATCTCACTGAAAGCAGAGAAATTTAAAACATTCCACCTTGTGGGAGAAGAGACAAGATGGCTGCCAAATAACAAGCAAAGATCTCAGCAACTTTCAGGGAAAAAAAAAAATCACTCCGAGGACTGTTCTGTACTTGCAGAGCAAATTTCAACATAAAGATATGTAGACCCAAGTTTCTTAGAGTTAGAGAGCAGCAGTGCCTGCTGACAGACCTCCCTTTACCAGCAGCAAAACAGCAACACAATAAGCCATGTTCCTCCTCAGCACAACTGATTTTTCCTCGTCCCTGAGGCGACTCCACCAGCCAGAGCTCCTGCCTCACTGCCTCTATGAAATAGCTCTGCTTTGGCAGATTGGGACAGACATAATCACTCCTCAAACTTAAGTTTTCCTGCTTATTCCTGTCCCTTCCTCTTTTCTTATTTTGGGCTCCCTTACCCACAGCTCTCAAAACTTCAAAGAGCAGGTTTCCCATCCCAGCGACGATTTTGTTTTCTACTTTTTATTATTTTTCTCAGTTTCTGTACTTTGTTCAATTATAATATTTTCAGAGTTATATCCAACTTGTTCTTTCAGTGCACCGCTACCCTCCTGAGAATTCCCGGGAATTCTAAATCTAAATCCTTTAGATTTCAGATCATCTATCCCAACGAGCTTTTTTTTTTAAAGCCCCTCTGAGTGCATTGACATGCCTATGTTCACATAGCCATAGCAAAAAAAAAAAAAATTAGCATCGATGCCAAGGCTCCACTCTAGTCTTTTCTCTTTGTGTCCTCATTTCTCTGCAGTTTCACCCATTACCACTTTCTGGACTATCTCTCTTTCCTTGTGAAATATAATTTAGTGGAACCTATTAATTATGATTACCCCTCTTAAAATACATCTTCCCATTATTTTTACATTTTTTTGCCTCATTATTGCCATCATAACTTTTATTTGCATTCTTCCTCCCATCTTCCCCAATTACTCATATCTCTCCCTTTCCCCCTTTCACCACCATCTATTTTCTAGCTCCTATTAGATCTATCCCAAATTCCCAAATGTCTTTGAAAGGCCAGCAGTTCACACCACTCTAAAAGTTGTACCATGGCGGTAAGGAAAGAGGTGGTAAGGAAAGGAAAGGCAAACCAAATATATCAAGAAAAACAGACACAAGCAACCAAAACCCACCCAAACTCAATGGAGTACTCTGAAGAAGAGGCCATTAAATTACCCAATACAGAATTCAGAAGAATGATATGTAGGTCTTCTCAAGAGGTTTGGGGAGCACTCAAAAGAACAATAGAAAAAAATGTAAAAACTAAGATCATTGCACCTAGAAGGAATCCCAGGAGACAAACAAACGAGATGACAGAATTACACAGCATAGTAAAAGACCTGAGGAATAGAGTGAAAGAAGAGGAAAATCAAATCAGTGAGCATGAAGACAACTGCTCTTCAGGAGGTTGAGTACCCCTAAAATGATAGCACCCAAAGAAAAGCACAGTGGTAGATCAGACTCAAACTGTCCAGTTTCAAGAAAGATCATTCTCAGGGCAGCTAGAAAGAGATCAGTTACCTACACAGGAAAATGGCTATAGAAATGTGCAGAGTGACAAGTGTAAAATTCTGAAAGAACCCTGCTAAGGAAGAACCTTCTATCGAATAAAATTATTCTTCAAATGTGAGGGAGAAATAAAGGTATTTCCAGATAAGGAACAACTAAAGGAATCTGTAAGACATTGCATCCTCAAATGGAAACCAGACAGTGTTGCCCTGTGTCACCACTCAGATCAAATGTAGTCCTGGAAATCTTGTCCAGAGATATTAAGATATAAAAAAGATACTGAAGGCATCCACATGGGTACAGAAGAAACAAAACACTTTTTATTTGCAGATGATATAATTATATATATATATATATATATATCCCCAAAGAGTCAATTTAGCAATTAAAAATTGCTGAAACTAATTGAAAATTTTGGTAGCTAATCAGGCCATATGATCAACATGCAGAAATCAGTTGGATTCTTGTATAATAGAGGTGACACCAACAAAGATATTTAAAATAACACCATTTACATTATCTAGGAACACATAGATAATTCCATTACCATAAAAACAAAAGAATTTTACAAAAAAATTACCAAACACATCTACAAAAAATCAGAAAAAGACACAAATATAAGAATATCCCATGCTCATGGGTAGGATGAATAAATATAGAGAAGATGTCAGTACTCCCTAAAACGCTTTATTAAAAGCAATTCTGATCCAAATTCCAGCAAAAAGTCTATAAAGAAATGGAGAAAATAATCCTCAACTTTGTATGGAAAGGAAAGAAATAGCAGGTAAACAGTATTATTTAAAAGAAGCAAAATAGCCAGAGGGCAGTGATGCCCCCCCCCCCAAAAATAAAAGAAACAAAGTAGAAAATCTTGCACTCTTAGATTTTAAAATTTACTATGTCGTCACAATAATCAAAATAGCTTGGTATTGGTACAATGGTAGATAAGAACCAATGGATTAAAATTGATAATGTAAAAATACAGTCAATAGAGAGTTAAAAACACATCAAGAGAGGCAGAGATAGCCTTTTCAATAAAGACTTCTGGAAAAAAATATATCTCCACCTGCAAAAGAATGAATCAAGACCCATACCTCACCTCATAGCATATACAAAAATTAAGGTGGATTATAAGCCTAAATATAAGTCATAGAGTCATAAAAACCAATGGAAAAAAATAGGGACAAACTTAAGTGCCTTAATGCAAGGCATAAATACACTACTGAACTTAATGAAGAATACCCACACTAAAGACAAAATGATATATTATGCTCATCAATATACATCATCAAAAGCGTTAAAAGAGAGTCTGCTGTTTGGAAAAATAATTTGCAATGATGTAGCAGATAAAAGGCTAATTTCAAAAATCAATAGAAAACTACAACATCTTAAAAATAAACTGTCAAAACATGGACATAAGACATGAATAGACAATAAAAGAGGATATCTAGTAGGCTAACAACCACATGAAGATATGTTTACATTCAATAGCAATAAGAGAAATACAAATTCATCACACCAACACTTATCAAAATTCTCAAAGACAGAAGATAAATGCTGGAGAGATCAGGATGTTCATAACTTGTGAGGAGGGCTGTAGAATTGTACAATTGCTATGGTGCTTCCTTAAACAAATGGAAATAAAATTACCTTATGATTCTGTTATACCCTAAATAAATGAAGAATAAAACTTGAACACTTATGTGCACAACTATTTTTATTATAGCAGTTTCTATAATACCACAAAAAGGGACACAACCTAAATCTCAAACTATAGAAGAATGGATAAACAAATTAGAGTACATTCATATAATGGAATTTTAGTTATCTTAAAATAATGACAGACATAGTTTGGACAAAATCAGAGAAGGCTATGTTCAGCTTTTTTTTTTTTTTTTTAATTTAGGCATCACTGCCCTCAGTTGGTGGGAGTAGGAGGCCCAGCCTTTGGTCCTGGGAGCCGGAATTGAACCTCCATCTCAGTGGGCCACAGTCCCGCGCACACCACTACGCCACCGGGGCTCAGCCCTAGCTTTTATGCTTATAAAAATAAGTATTGTGTGACATAATCCTTATAAAGGGAAATAAAAAATGTTTTTGGACTAAAAGTTGACTTTAAAGACTAAGACAAAGCTAGGTCAGAGTGAGAATGAGGTGTGGAAGGTACAGAAAACTACAGCAAGAAGGTGGGTGAGAAAAGAAAACAAAGACCACATATCATAAGGACATAAGATTTTTTTCTTATTGATTTAGAAATTATCTTCATATAAAATAACTCAAAATAATAAAGGTATACATATATATATTTGGCTCCTGTCCTAAATGTTTTAAAATCCACATGCCATTCCATGATGAATTTTCAGGAAGGGCCTTGCCTCCTAACCAAGTTTTACATAGTCCTAATGGCTAACCTCAATATTCATGCATGCATAAAATCATGAAACTGTCTGGAAAACAAATAGGAACCAGATGAGGAAAGCATATAATTTCACATATTTTTTAGGTGAACACAATTCTTGTGAGTAAGCTAATCTTCCAGGAAGAGAAATGAAGACTTCTGGGGCACCAAAAGAGATAATTCATATATATACATATATAGTAATTTTCATATATATGTACTTGAAAAGCCCTAAATTCAACTCTGTTGGTAAAAAGTAATAAGAAAATGGTTAATATCAAAGTTAAGTAGTGCTCATCTTTTTAAGGTTAGTTTATGGCAACATTTATTTTGCAGGAGAATACATGTTTTCAATACTAAGAGGTCCTTTATTTTGGACTATTGATAATGTGATCTATATTTTTACTATCATGTGCATTTGTATTTGTCACGTCTTTATCACCATTATCTCTGTATTGTGGAAATTAAAGAAGTCAGAGGTGCTTGAGCCAGAAAGAACTTTATTTCTGTCTTCTTTGACACAGGTCAAATACAATGACAATTGATTTCTTAATTCTGCCCTCTTAGTTAAGGAATGGAAATTGCTTTTCTTTAACCAGAGGAAAAATTGTGTCAAGTGTGTTTGGGCCAAGGTATCCACTGAAGAATTGTTTTTTGTTTGCACACACGTAGGATCTTCCATATGTTTGTACAGTGTTCTTAACAAAATATACTTCTCCAAACAGCTTTAATTCCTACCAACAGCTTGTCGTGGTGGTGGTGGTGGTGCTGGTGGTGCTGGTGGTGGTGGTGGTGGTGGTAAGCATAACAGGAAGCTAAAGTATCATCTAGCTGAAAGATGCTGTGCCTTCTACCCCAATTGGACACGCAACACAGCTACGTAGAAGGTTCAAAGTACCTTGAAACAAAGTGACATATAATTAGAAGATATTCCTAGTGTAGGTGCAGAAATGAGAAGCCATGAGGACTTCACAAAACTTAACAAAGGATTTTAAAAGAGGTAAGTACCCAGGGGAAGTAGGACTAAATAATACAGGCCAATACTCTAGATGGATCAAGTTACATATCCTATACCTGTCTCTGGGAAAATTTTTGTGGTTACCTTCAGATAATCTTGATTCTCTTCAGATTGTGTGGTTGGATGGAATAAATCCCTTCCAAAACTGTAGTTCTCAACCTTCCTAATGCCGTTACCCTTTAAAACAGTTCCTTATATTGCAGTGACCCCGCCCCCCCCGCTGCCCCGCCAACCATAAGATCAGTTTTATTGCTACTTCCTAACTAATTTTACTGTTATAAATCAGGCAACACCTGTGAAAGGGTCTTTCGATCCCTAAAGGGGCCACGACCCACAGCTTGAGAACTGCTGGGAAGCCTACAGTCATACATGAGGAAGGTGTCCATAATTTGAATCTTGCCTCTGAGACCTATGAGGACCTTCCTAAGAGGTGACTTTCAGAATTTATCTAACCTAGTAGGCTTCAGTTTCCTAATTTTTAATCACAACTTTTAAGTTTAGTTTTTCTTATTATTTAGCAAAACTTTCCACGCTTTACTGCACAACAGTCTTTTTAGCTCCTCAATGATGACATCCAATTACAACTATTCAGTTCTCAGACTGCTGACAGGTGGGGTTCTCTAACCATTACCATTAGAACAAAACCACAGTCAGCGTGAGGACAGTTTGATGGTATTAAGAATAATACAGAGAATGAAGAATTTATATAGTATTTCTTTCGTGGGAAGATACCCAGTGTGTTCATGTGCTACATGTCTTTCTGCCTGCAAAACCTTCCTTTTAGAGCAAGACTATCCACATTCTCAGTGACATAGTCACCCTCTTATCTCACTCACATTTCCTCTTTATAAGCATAGTGCTTCCTGAAAGGGCCTCTCTAAGGCCTCCTGCATTTATTTGTGCATCGTGTACCTGGGTTAGGACATCCGCAAGTAGTAAAAGAGGAATATCACTTACCAAGATATAATCTTTTTGTGAACTTTTGACCTCATCCTTCCCCACAGACTGGGCACCAAAATATGCTACATTGATTGCAATAGTCAACCTAAAACAAATGCTTAACTATCAACATATTAGAAGAAAAAATGACGAGATCCTTTAAGGATGATTGAAGCTACGTTTCAGAGATGAAAAGTAAAGAAGACAGTTTTATTTCATATGAATTGTTTATTGAAGCCAACACATAATTTAAAGAGTTACACTGTGCAGAGATGGTCACAGCTACATTGTGTTCCCAAGTTCCAGGAGAACTCGGGGGATTGTAAATAAGGGTTGCATAGCGTATTCCACCTGGGGTCAGTAGTTCAAAACCACCAGTTGCTCTACAGGAGGAAGCTGTCCCCATCAGTAAAGATTTAGTTTCAGGGAGCCACAGGGCCAGTTCTTCCCTGTCCTATAGATTCTCTATGTGGTGGAGTCAGCGTGATCATAGTGAATTTGGTTTGGAGTCTGAGGCACTCCTTGCTCAGGACATAGAACTTTTTGTGACCTTGACAAGGAAAGTTTTGAAGCTCACTGTGGCGGTCATGTGCTTATGTCAATTTCATGATTGAGAAGCAGGGGTGAATTCTAGCCTGTTACTCTGGAGATAGCCATTGAGTAACCATTGAGGTCTCCGTGTGGGCATGGCTTTCTTCTGAGACTTTTGGGAAATCTCATGGTATTTCCCTGGTGGAGAAGAGATGCCATCTCCCCAGTTTCTGGGAGTTAGTCTCTGAGACAACGAACTACAGACAAGTTGGCAGCGTCCCAGGAGCTAAAGGAGCTGGAAGAGAAGCCACACAGCCTTACCCTGATGGAGCCAAACCTCTGAAGCTAAAGAAGCCACCTGGAGAGCCACACCAGTGCTGAGTTGTCTCTATCACCACTGGATGCTGTTGATGGACCCCGAGCTCTGGATGCAAGGAGCCATGGGGGGACCCCTGCCAGCGCCGTGATTCTGCACCCACTGACCTGTGACTTTGTGAGTCGGAAGGAGACTTTGTAGACTGGTATTGGGCATATGGGCTAATGTCAGACTTATGACTTTGAACTGGACTGGATTGGGATGCTTTCTCGCTGTTCCAGTCCTCTTGTAGATTAACTTTACCCTTATATCCATTTGCGTGTCTATGAATTTGTTTCTCTAGTCTACCCAGACTAACACACTCACTTGAAACTATTTCGTGACAGAGCAACAATTCTGGGATGGAAGAACCCAAGAACCTTTAAAACCACTTAATACATTTTGAACTTAGGGAGACCTGTGAGAGTTCATGGGTTGGGGAACAGCTAAGCATCACACCAAAGGCGCAGACTGCCCTGTTCACATACTGAAATCCGTGGGCAGTGGGATAGGACTGCGTCCACTATTGCTGACTGAGCTTGATCTGGTAAGAGACTCTCTGTCCCTTCACTGCTTTGAATAGCATTGATTAGCATATGAGTCTCACTGCGGGTAATGGAGATGATGCTTGTGGAAGGCGTATTGCACTGACTTTTATCTCTCAAAAGCGCACTGTTAAGGAGTCAGTTCTGGTTCATGGTGACCCTATAGGAAAGGGTAGAACTGTATCCGTGGGGTAGAAAACCTCATCTTTCTCTCATGGCTTTTAACTAGAGCACTGAAATGGGTAGGTAGTTCTACGAGGGAGAAAAATCAAACTTCCGACTAATGATGGCTCCATGCGTTGTAGGGTAGAATTATGCTCCATGGGATTTGCAAAACTGTGGCAGATTACCAGGCTCTTCTTTTGAGATGCTTCAGGATGCACTCCACTTACCAACTTTTTATCAGTACTCGAGTCCTTAATACTCTGTGCTACCCAGGGACTCTTTGATCAGAGAGGACAGATGCCTGTAGAAGTATGTTTGCACTTCCTGGTCATTACAAGATGTGCAGATACAAGACCTTCATTACACAAAAGTGATGTGACCCGTATTTTCCTTGAGCTGGTCAAGGAAGCCATACCTGTTGTTTCAGACCAGCTATAAAGAAGATACAATGGATTCTGGTGCACATTTCAGTTCCTTCTCTCCAAGAAAATGTTGCTAGCCCTTAAGCAGTATGCCTGCCTCTGTACTTTGTTCTGTTACACAAGTCATCTATTCTGTAACACTTTTCTCCTTCTTAGTATTTACCTTGCAAATATTTCCTGTTATTTTTAAGGCAAATACTTTAAGTGTAAGCTTGAAACAATGAGCCTTCTAGAAAAACCTTTCTTTGCTGCAAAATATTCTGTGAAATGATAGTTGCTTTGTGTACTCATAGTAGAAATGGTCTAATGAGGCCACTGTTCCCTCCTGAAAGCAGCATACTCCTCTGATACATGACACAATTAACCCTATTTGTACAAAAGGACTTACTGCCGGCATTCCAACTGAAAGAATGTCTCCTGTACCTCCTAAGCGCATTACACTTTCTTCCCCATAACATTAGATCTCAGTAACACGAGACATTATTTTCAATCAGTGAATTCCCAGTTCACGTGTGCTGTACATTCATTCATGAGGCAGTGGTGTGCCAGTGGCAGATTATCACCTTCCACTCGAGAGACCAGCTTCATTTTCCAGCCTGTTTTTAGTACCTCTTTTGTCAGTGAATGCTTGCTTATTGCTATGTTTCTGAAAATATTTCAGTAGACTTTTTTTTTTACTTGTGAATGAGGTGGAGGGTTAAATTTCAGATCATTTTTTAAATTTAACAATTAATCAACTTGTTAAGCTTCCCAATAGCTTGCCCTGTACCCCTTTTTTTTCTTTTTCACTTGAAGAATTTTATCTTACCCTTTACCTGAGCTTTCATTTCTTCCCTTGCCCACATGCACATAGAAACCATCAAAGTCTTTTTGGGTATAAAAAATCTGTATCTTGAATTTCTTCTATAACAATGGTTCTATACAGTTTTTGTCCTTTTGTGATTGATTGATCTTATTCAACTAAACGTTCTCCAAATCCATCCATACCATGAGGTATTTTGCAGTGCATCCTTATTCTTTAACAATAGGTAGTATTCTACTGTGCGTGTGTACCAAAGTTTACTTATCCATTCTTCATCTCATGGGTTCTTCAACTGATGGGCATTTTGGCTGTTTCTTGCTATTGTAAATACTGCTGTGAAGCACAATGAGTGTGCATATATTTATTTGTTCTATTTGTTATTTGTTTATGGTTCTATGGCTCTTATTCCTTGCGGTCGAAAACAAGCAAAGGAAATGTTGGATCATATGGTTTGTAATTCCAGTTATTTGGGGAAGTACCACACTGCTTTCCACAGTGGTTGTAGAGTTACACAGTCTCATCATAATATATAAAAGTTCCAATCTCTCTGCATCCTCTTCAGCATTTGTTATTCTCTGTTTATTTTTTTTAAACATTGCTGTCAATGCTGGCATGAGATGATGATATTTCATCACTGTTTTTGTTTGCACATATTGCATGGTTAGTGATAACTAGTCTTTCTTCATAAGTTTGTTAGATGCCTGAATGTCTTCTTTGGTGTGTCAGACAGGGTTCTCTTAGAGAAATAAAATTCAGGACACTAGTAATTATTTTTTTTTATTTATATATAAAGAGAAAAGTATATAAGAGAAAAAGAGAAAAAGTTAACTATAATACAATACAGGTTGCTCAGTGCAACTCACTGGAGTCCTTTGTAGAGCAATCCAGGCTATTGGTTACAGGCAGCAAACGGCAGAGCAACAGTCACCAACTGCCACCAACTG
>PVJH01048962.1:0-10546 GCA_004026705.1 Nesogale talazaci
TGTACCAAAATTACCAAGATTGATGAACTGTTAGGTGGCCAGTCATGGTCTCCCTACATCAATGTTCTAAATGCTGTCATTTAGATATTCATAATTCCAGGAAATCTGTGAATCATCCTCTAAATGAATATTGCTTTAATTTTTTTCCTGAAAACAAACTCCCATTGCTTGTGTAAATAGGGTCCAACCCAGAAGGGATCAATTCCATACAAATGAATAAGGCAGGCACTGCAAAATGGAGCCAGCCTACAATATCCCTGTCTCAAGAGGGCTTTAAAAAATTAGTAGCAGAGGCGATCCAAGGCAATATTAATGGAAGTACTTTATGCCCAAGGAAGATGACTGATAAGACTCTTTACCATAAATTAACAAGGATACTTTGAAAGGGAGCCAAAAGCAGGTTAAAACAAACAAACAAGCAAACATAGATCCAGGAAGGAGGTTTAGGTTCACACTAAATCCCAGCTCCAAATTAAGAAAAATTCATTCTTTAATCATGGCACTGCTCAATACTCATCCTCAGAAAATGAACACGGGAGATAAAAGTGTTTTTTTTGGGGGGGGGGGATCACTGCCCTCAGGTGGTGGGAGTAGGAGGCCCAGCCTTTGCTCCGTGGAGCTGGAATCGAACCTCCATCCCAGTGGGCCGCAGTCCCGCGCACAACCACTACGCCACCAGGGCTCAGCCGAGATAAAAGTGTTATAGCAAAGTGTGGTGAAGAAATGAGATGGTGCCCAGGTATCATATGAAATAGCACCTGGGGTCTTATAGATTTGATTCCAAGGGAATGGCCATCTAAGTCCACATGGAAGAACCACATCAACATCAGTGAATGGAAGACTGTGTATCATTTAATCTGAAGCTGAAGGAGTCAATAATATCAGATGTTAAATTGTGAGAATCTGGTTTGCAAAGGGCTATGGAGGACAGTGGGAGCCCAAGATACGTTTGTGGACTCTACATAGAAAATATGCCGCCAGTGATTTCCCTTTGTCAAAAATAGAGGAATGGAAGAAAAGTGGGTACTAACCAGTGCATTAGAGAGATGTCTATTGAAGATCAGAATGAGAAGCCTTACTTGAACAGTGATTCCCCATCAGACATACGTTAGGCCTGATCGATCTGTTATTCGGCATTTTCTAGTTTGGGTTTGTTTGGGTTTGTTTTTTCATATTGGGATACATCTCAGATAAGCTTTGTCCCTGGCGGTGACTCTCTTGATTTCTGTTATATATTTTTCTGTTTTTCAGTATATGAGACCTATAGGAACAGTAAATGGAAGAAGGCTTTCTGGGCCATACAGTGGGAGGCAGGGGCAGGGGTGAAAGGGAGCTGATGTCCAGGAGTCAAGAAGGAAAAGAATGTTTTGAAACTGATTGTGGTAGCAATTATGCAATACTTCTAGATGTGATTGAATTATGGAATGGCACGACATCCAATAAAATGATTTTGAAAAAAACAAAAGATAAAGAACCCAATAGGAAAAAAAAAGTAGAATTGCAGGAATCAATAATACGTATGATTTCAGGCTCTGTTAATTGTGAAGTGCCAAAATGCATTAGAGCTGTTCTAGACACACAGATGAAAAGCTCAACAGAAGAGATTTGTCCCTGAAAATAGTTTCAAAAATGAGCAGGGAGGAAGTGGAAAAAGGAGGCACCAATACTAAGAGATTAAGTATTAGAAAGAAAATGTTTTGAGAATGATGATGGCTTCAAAGGTACAAATGTGCTTTGCACACAATAGATGTGTGTATGGATTGTGCTAAGAGTTCTTTGAGCCACTAATAAAATGATTTTTTAATTACATACCTTTAGTTTAGGGGGCAATGTATAAGTTTAATGATAAAATAATTAAATGAATTTGATATTTGGATAAGTTATCTCCTTTTCAAAATGATCCCAAAACTTTTCCTAGCGGTACAAGCTTTGAATAAGAGAAAATGGAAACCTTAGTATATCTAAATTTCTGCAGGATTGGTCCTTCCCCATAATAGATACAAATGTAGCAAATGTATACAAATGTATACCACATGTATACCACATAAAGATACTGTATCAAGAACAAGCATGTGATTATAATAGGTTATACTAGATTAAAGAATGCTACAATCAGGCTGACCCCGGTGCCCTAGTGGTTGAGTGCGGGACTGCGGCCCACTGGCTTGGCTGTTCAAATCCAGCAGCAGCAAAGCTGGGTAACTCCAATGACCGCCAGAGGGCAGTGATACCCCTCCCCCCCAAAAAAGAATGCTACAACAATTTTTTTAAAAAGTGTTAGGACTCACTGGTCTGAAGTTAGCAGATAATGACCCTATGAAACAGACTAGGATTGCCCTGTGGGGTTTCCAAGCTTCCATTTTACTCTTCAGCAAGAAATTTCAAGTATTTGCGAATGAAAAACAAAAACCAAACTAAACAAACAGCAGCTATTTCATGCTTAGAGAACTCTCTTTCCATTAAGGAATTAAGGAAATAATCTTTAAGAAATGGAAATACAGAAAATCTTTAGGCTGAGAGGAAGTAGAAATAAGTGGGAAATAAACATGTGGTGGGTTAGTTGAGGGATTTTATAAACAGGATTTACTGATATCAAGTAGTGGTTACCATTTTGTATAATACCATTAATTTCTACCAACTCCATCAAAAGTTTAGTAAGTCTGACATACACATAAAGTTATTCTTAGGGAAAATTTGGAGAAAAGTGTCACTTTTTAACATCTGGAAGGAAATGTTTCTGAACAGGACTGGATAGTATTTCAGTGAGATAATATGCAAAGTAGACTACATTAGAATAAGAAGGAACTCAAAGTTAGAGATAAATAGGAAAACTTAATCTATACTTTTTAACCCATGACCACAGGGGAAAAAAATCTCAAATTTTTGGAGAAATGAAATTCATTAAATAAGGTTTAGCAATATAGATGTATTCTATATATTCAAAAGATAAGCCTCAATTGACATCTTAGAAATTAATTTACACATATTTTTAAGTTAGTAAAAGTGATTATATTGATTAGAATATAAAATCTACTGGAACTAAGTTAAAATCTAGAATCCGAAAGCATTTTGTGCTTCAGTTAAACTACTTCAGGTTATTCTCACAGAAACCCTCCACACACGTTACCTTTCCTCTTTTGTAGAAGCAGATTTTTCTATTTGAAAAGCAAATGAAATGGAGATAGGCGATGTGATGAGCAGTTGTGAAATCAATCATGAAAGTGTGTAATATGAATAGAAAGTCCATGATAAAGTCCAATAAATTGCAAACTTAAAGAATGGCTTTCCAGAGATGTCTAGACAAAGTGGAAAAAAAATCTGAAAAGTGTGAAAAAGACCGAATACAAAAACCAAAGTCTGAAGGAGTACTTCAGACTAAAGTTCATGATTAGCAGTGTCTAATTTTTTAAGATATCAATGAGAATTACAAAAAATAGATGTGATAGTTAAAATTTATTTTGCTAACCTGGCCAATGAAAGCATGTGGGATTAATTCAAGGGAGGAGAGATACATGGCTCAGTGAGCCTCTCCCTTCTAGTTCTCGGGTCTCTTGCTTTCACATGGTTGGACCAGGATGCAGTTGCCTTAGCAAGTTCCCTGCTTCAGCTGGCAAGACTCACTTCCTGTAAGACATCTCTGAGGAGAAGTCACATAGACCTACCCTGATGCAGCCCTGGGTGCTGGATCAGATGGATCAGATGCTTATACAGTCTCTGATTTGGCTTTCCTTTTGGAGTTGGCATCATTGCCTGTGTGTTGTGAGTTTGAGAAAGACTTTGTAAATCAGTCGGACATATGGGCTAATGATGGATTTATGGGCTTGGACTGGACTGGATTGGGATGCTTTCTTCTTAATATAACTTACCTTTAATTTAAAACTCTCTCTTAGATACATATGAATTTCTGTGGATTTGTTTCTCTAGTCTACCCAGACCAACACAATTGGTCTTCAGTTTGGTAAATGGAGTTCAATAGTAATGTTTTACTGGAACAATTTCAGTGGAGTAACTGAGTTATGCAGTTTAGATTGTCAGAAATTGAAGTGTTTTTTTTTTTAATGAGACAGAGACTATAGATTATTCACTTATAAATTTAGCAGAGATGCAGGGGTAGTGGGTACATAGGTAATAGCTGAAAGAAGTATGGTTGAATAAAGCCCTTTTGGGGAATTATGGAGAATTGTGGCCATATTTGCATACTAGGGAAATCCCCAAAAGAGAGGATTGATTAGGAATTAAAAGACCAGAAACGATCTGATGGCACAAGTACAACAAAACTCAGGTCATGGAGGAAGAGAGCAACCGGGAAGGCTTGTTGTAAACAGAAGACTCACTGCCTTCCTTCTACGTGAATGAAGGGGAGAAGCAGACTGGGAAGCTTGGTAAGCACTGAGGTTAGGGATTCTGAGGTTAGGTCATCCGCTGACAGCTGGAGGCAAAGACTTGAGTTCAGGCATGAAGAAGCAATAAAATTTTGTAACATTTTATAGGGAAGGGAAAGTATCGGTGAGCACAGAGGGAATGTGCTTCAGACCACTGGATTGCATTAAAAGGGTTATTTGTTATATGTGTTTAATCTAACACAAGGTAATGCTACCGAGCAAAAGTGAGACTAAAAAGCATATGACCAAAGTTAATAAGAGACAAGGATGAGTAGCAAGTAGAGTGTTCAACCTCTACAACCTGTTCTGCCACGTGTGTAGCAGTTTCTTTCAGCACTACCAACTTAAAGCAAAGTAAAGACAGCAGTATGAGCAGAACAAAAAAAAAAAAGTAGCATTGCAGGCAAAATTATCAAGTGGAAAAAGAACGAAAACATGTTGTTGGACATTCTAGTTTAGCAGGGTGGGGGAGGTCAGTTAAAGGAGAATAATCAGGTTTGTTCCTTTGAGGAGGAGAAGCCATCTGACTCATTCCCAAGGATGTCAGAATGATGAAACACTTGTTTCGTATGATTATTTGAAAAATAATGGCATGTCTGGGTTGATATGAAAGTTGAAGCTTTCCTCTGAGACAGCTCTGGCAAGATGGGTGGCTGTGGATGTTCTGCAATAATGTGAGTCATCTGTTTTGTGTGGGACAGAAATCCCAAGAGTGAGGAGGAAAATAGGATGCATCTTTGCATGTCAATGTATTCCTGGCATGGTAATCTCTCTTAAAGGTGCATTGCCTTCTATCTGAAATCATCATTGAGTAGAGACAGCCTGTTCCTGTGCCTTATACAGCTTATAGACAGCTATCTTCAAGGTTTCCTTGAATTTCAGCTGGTATTCTATTATAAAAACCCACATCTGATACACTAGACCTTTTCAATGTTGATAAAAAATACTAAAATCACAGCCATGAATTCAATTCCAATGAATAGTGACAATGTACAGGGTTTCTGAAACCCAATATTTATAGTGAAGTATACTTTAGTTCATGGAAGTATGCTTATAAATATATCACACTAATGAAATTCAAATACCTAACTCTTTTTCACTTTGTTATTTTTCTATCCCTTTGACCTTCTCACATAACTTATGATTTTGAGGAACCAAATTTTTTGTGCTCTGATGACATCGGTGGTATTATGCAGAGATGTTATTGTGTCAAAAAGTGTAATGGACTGAGAGGACGGAGGGAAGATGGCCACCAGATATGAAGCCCACGCCCGGAGCTCCTGGAGATCGGTGAGTGGGGGTAACTGGGGGAAGGGTGGGGCTCTCAAATTGGGTTTTGTGACTCCAGGAACGCTCAGAGCCCTCCTCTGAACCAGGAGCAGGCGCGACCCGCACGCCCGCACTCCCCACTGACTCAGGCATAGACAGGGCACAGACGCTGCGGGTCCTTTGTGCCGGAAGGATCCAGGGGGCCGCTCTGCGACCCTGAGATCTGGGACCCACAGTTAATCAGTGCCTGCGCGCGCAATCGCGCAGTCCTCCCCACCCCTAGGTGCCCAGGGTACCCAGGGGACACTTCACACAGACCCACACCTCTCGCTCCCCACCCCCAGGGACTCCTGTGCCCCAAGCACAACGGAGGGCCAGCCACTCCCCCACCCCGGAGGCCCGCGCCCAGGCGCACCTTAAGGGCGCAACACTGCCCAGGATAAGATCAAGCCATCCCCTAAACCCAAGCCTGCCCACCTGGGCCACACTTTCTAACAGTAAGAAAGGAACGCCCACACGCCCCACAGTCGCCAGCACTCCTCACAGACGCTGCCGGTTCAGGGCACCCACCCCAAGACCGCAATAGAGAGGTCCACTTTACACTGTCTCCTGGGAAAACAGCCAGCCGGTTCTCCAAACCCCAGAGTACTAGAGGATTTTTTCCCACCTATCTGTGGCAAGCTCCCCTAGCTAGGAACAGATCACCCAACTCCCAACCTACCCTCTAACCCCACTCCCCTGCTCAGCCAACACACTCCATCAGATCTGCAAGGCCTAATTGCAAACAGTTCCTGAGGGAAGCTATAATATAAGACCAGCCTTCCAAAGAGAGACCCCAGGGCCACAAAACACCAAGGAAAATGCCACCTAATACGAATAAATCAAACAAAAAACAGCTAGCAGTTTCCACAGTATCAAGAAAAGAGAAACTGGATCCGATGCAAGATCAACTGGACCTAACAGCAATCATAGAAAATGCGGAGATCGATCAACCACAGAAAGAAATCTTCAAAATGTTACTAACACGTATGCAGCTCTTGAGTGACACATTAAAGAAAAAAGAAGAATTGATACAGGAGATAAAGGCCACGCACCAAAGGGAAATCCAAGAACTAAAGAGTGAGCTAACACAAACTAATAGTAAGCTCTCAGATTTCGCCAGAGAATGGAGGAGGCAGAAAACAGGACGAGTGACCTAGAGGACTCCCAAGTAGAAATTAATAAGTGGAAGAAAAAAATCTAACAAGTCTATGAGAGAAGCAGAAGAAAATATTAGATGTCTGGCTGATACTATAAAAAGAAACAACATTAGGATTATCAGTCTGCCGGACGATGAGGCATCAGGAAAACCAACATCCAAAATAGTGAGGGGATGCTTAGAGGGAAACTTCTCTAGCTTAATGAATGAAAACCAAATAACCATACAGGAGGCAGAAAGAACACCAGCTAGACTAAACCCCAAGAAGAAAACACCAAGACATATAGTTGTTAAACTATCCAATTATGAAGAAAAAGAGAAAATTATGAGAGCAGCTAGGGAAAAAAGGGCAATCACATATAAAGGCAAACAGATAAGAGTATGCTCGGACCTATCAATGGAAACTATGAAGAAGAGGAGAGAGTGGAGCAGCATATTCCGAAAATTGCAGGAACATGATGCAAACCCAAGAATACTCTATCCAGCCAAATTATCTATCAAAATTGATGGAGAAGTAAGAGTCTTTCCTGACAAGGAAAATCTCAGAGAATATGCCAAAAGGAACCCAGCCCTACAAAAGATACTCACTGACCCACTGGGAGAAGAACAACAACAATGACCTAACACACGCAGAATGAATCTACCCAGAAACAGTCAAAGGGATAACAGCCCCCAAGATAACTCTGGCTCAGAGATAGAAGAAAGGCAAGAATGAACCACAAACATATATTGACACAACCTATGGAAATAGAAAAACCTCCAATCCAAGAGCGATAAAATGACAACACAGAGTGCACAGATAGATGTAATAACCCTAACTATTAATGAATTGAACTCAGGCCTTAAGAGAAAGAAATTAATAGACTGGCTTAGAAAATACACCCCCTCAATCTGCTGCCTACAGGAGACATATCTTCAGATCACAGAAAAATATATATTGAGAATCAAAGGCTGGAGAAAAATATACCAAGCAAACAGCAATTCCAAAAAAGCTGGAGCAGCAATCCTAATATCAGAAAAAATTGACCTCAAAGTGCAAACCATAATAAGAGACAAAGAAGGACATTATATAATGCTTAAGGGAAGGATAGACAATGATCCAATAAGCATGTTTAATATATATTCCCCGAATGAGAGACCTGCAGAATATGTAAACCAGACACTTCATATGATGAAAAAAGAAATTACAGCCTCAACAATTATAGTGGGTGACTTCAACACACCACTCTCTGAGAAGGACAGATCACAGGGAAGGAAACTCAACAAGGAGTCGAGAGATCTAAATACTACAATTAGACAGTTTGACTTGGTAGATATCTTCAGGGTCTTTCATCCAAAGGAAAAGCATTTCGCATTCTTCTCAGCCCCACATGGAAGTTTTTCGAAGATAGGCCACGTACTGGGACATAAGGACAATCTACATAAATTTAAGCATATTGATATCATACAGAACTCACTCTCAGACCACTCTGCCATAAGGTTGGAAATCAACAAAAGGAAGGTAAGGAGAACTAGAGAAAATAGTTGGAGAATGAATAATTCTCTATTGAATAAGGAATGTGTGCTGGCCCAGATCAGAGAGGAAATTAAAAAATTTCTAGAAACCAATGAGAATGAAAGCACGACATACCAAAACTTATGGGACACAGCAAAGGCAGTCTTAAGAGGAAGCTTCATTGCAATACAGGCACACCTGAAAAAGGAAGAGCGTCTCATAACTGATACATTGACACAGAATTTACAACAACTAGAGCAGAGTCAGCAGGATAATCCCACTAATAGCAAAAGGAAAGAAATAACAAAAATCAGGGCTGAGATTCAAGAGAGGGAAAATAAGAAAACAATGGAAAAAATTAACGCGGCTAAAAGTTGGTTCTTTGAAAGAATTAACAAAATTGATAAACCATTGGCAGACTTAACCAAAGAAAGGAGAGAGAAAATTGCAATAGCAAGAATAAGGGATGAAAGAGGGGATATCACAACTGATCCTAATGAAATCAAAAGAATAGTCACTCAGTACTACAAAGGTCTTTACTCCAATGAATTCAACAACTTGGAAAACATGGACAAATTCTTGGAAAAGCAATCCCTTCCTAGATTGTCTCCAATGGACGTCAAGAATCTTAACAGACCCATAACAATAGAAGAAATAGACAAGGTTATCAAGGGACTACCAACAAAGAAATCACCTGGACCAGATGGCTACACAGGAGAATTCTACCGAGCATTCAGGGAAGAATTGACACCAACCCTACACAAGTTCTTGCAAAGCATAGAAAAAGATGGCAAACTCCCAAACTCCTTCTATGAAGCCAGTATAACACTGATACCCAAACCAGGCAAGGATCCGACAAGAATTGAGAATTACAGACCAATATCCCTAATGAAAATTGATGCAAAAATCCTTAATAAAATACTGGCCAATAGAATACAAAAGTATATAAAACAAATAATTGACCCTGACCAAGTTAGGTTCATACCTGGAATGCAGGGGTGGTTCAACATACGAAAGACAATTAGTTGCCTTCACCATATTGACAGGAAAAAATATAAGAATAATATGGTCATATCCATAGATGCCGAAAAAGCATTTTACAATATTCAACACCAATTCATGTTTAAGACACTCAAGAAGATGTGAATAGAAGGAAAATTCCTCAAGACAATACAAGCTATATATGAAAAACCAACAGCCAATGTGATAGTCAATGGAGCAAAGACAAACACAATCCCAATGAAAAAGGGGACCAGACAAGGATGCCCATTGTCCCCTCTATTGTTCAATATCATACTGGAGGTTTTAGCTAACAGTATAAGGCAAAGAAAAGATATAGAAGGTATATGACTGGGAAAGGAAGAGGTGAAATTATCATTATTTGCAGATGATAAGATTATATATGGAAAACTCCAAAAACTCCACAAAGGGATTACTGGAAACAAAAGAGGATTATGGCAGAGTGGCAGGATACAAGATCAACAATCAGAAGTTGATTGGTCTGCTGTACACATCAGATAAGACCACAGAAGAGGAGATTAAAAAAAGAGTTACTCTTCACAATAGCCAAGCATAAATTGAAATATCTAGGGATACACCTGACAAAAAGAACAAACGATCTATATGAGGAAAATTATAGAACACTATTTCAAGAAACCAAGAAAGACTTCAAGAAACGGAAAAATATCCCATGCTTGTGGATCAGAAGACTCAATGTAGTCAAGATGACAGTCCTACTCAAGGCACTATATAAGTTTAATGCAATACCGATACAAGTACCATCCTCCTTCTTCAAAGAAATGGGAAAAATGATTTCTAACTTCATATGGAGAGGGAGGAAGCCCAGAATTAGTAGAGAACTCCTCAAGAAGAAGGACATCGTGGGAGGCCTTGCCCTACCTGACTTTCGCACATACGATATAGCCACAGTGGTCAAAACAGCATGGTATTGGCATAATGACAGATACTCAGACCAATGGAAAAGAACTGAAAATCCAGAAATAAAAACACAAGCATACAGACAACTTATAAGGGCCCCAAAGGTATCAAATGGGAAACAGATGCCCTTTTCAACAAGTGGTGCTGGAAAAAATGGATATCTACCTGTAGAAAAATGAAGCAAGACCCTTACCTCACTCCATGCACTAGAATAAATTCAAGGTGGATTACAGACCATGAAGTAAAACCCCAAACTATTAGGGC
>PVJH01048963.1:0-11966 GCA_004026705.1 Nesogale talazaci
CCAACTTGATACACTCCTCCCACTGGTCTCTCAGACAAGTAGAAGGGGCTTCCTTGAGTATCCAAAAACTGGGCTGAAAACCAAACCCACTGCATGGAGTCGATTCTGGCTCGTAGCAATCCTCGAAGACGGAGCAGAACTACCCCTTTGGGTCCCCTAGACTTTCAGGCTCTGCAGGAACAGGCAGCCTCACCTTTCCTGAGCAGTGTGCCTGATGGTTGAAATGATGAATCTTGCTGGTAGCAGTTCTATGAGCAGTCTAACCTCTATGTCACCACGGCTCTTTAAAATTGGGTTCAAAAATTTCCACAGGAGTGCCCATTGGTCAGGAAACTAAATCACATTGCCCTTTTGCTAAACAAACATAATGGAGAGAATAAGTAACTACTGAATTACAATTTACAGGAAGCAGAACCTTCAAGAGGAACTGGAGAATCTTGTACAGCAGAGAAATGGAGAGCGAGAAACGGGCGAGTATTGAGAACTGATACCGGATTGGTATCCAATTGATTTGTCATGATGATGTTGCCAATCACAGTGTGTATTATCTTCCTCGCCTTTGATTCTTATGAGGATATGCCACATAGGAGCTGGTGGTGGAGGATCTCAGTACGTGCTCACATTCTCTCTATTCACAATTAACTAGTGCTTGCTGTAGGGTCGCCATGGGTTGTAATCAACTCGATGGCAGTGAGCGATTTGTGGCATTTTGTTCTTTACTATGATGAAGAGTAAGAATGGTAATGTGTTTATATTTAGGCGTTTAGTTGCAAACAGACATCAGTAAAAATACACAACTAGTCTTGAGGGTCTCTACAGTGGGGAGGGGGTGTCCAGGAATATGACTATAGATAAGAAGCTTACACACACAATAAGAATTACTTCTATAGAACAGACTTTGGAGCACAGCTGCCACATGACTTGTAAACCATTGCCATGAAGGATCCATTGAAAAGTAGTAAGTGTAAAAAAGAAGTACTAGCTGTGAGGTTAGAAAACATCTGAGGCATCCTGCAGTGTATAACTATTTTGCATGAAGTCATGAGTTTACTAAGCACTGTAACAGCTAGACAGATGCCAAACTTGTTCTCTGAGATTTCACTGGTCTGTCTAGTGACTTGCATCATGGACTCTGAGTTTTTCCCTGAACACTTCCATGTGCATACTTAGGCGTTACGAGCAGTGCTGAGGGAGGGCAGGGGAAGCCATGCGATTCCATGGTGCATTTCCCATAGGCAGATGCTGTGTGTGCCTGACACATGTTAAGGCTGTTTTGGAAAGACAATACAGGAAGCATAGTAGTGTAAGCAAGATACAAGACTCAGAAACTAGTTTAAGAGTGACATTTCTCCTTTTTTCTAATGTGTTCGTCCTTCTACGGACCAAGCACACTGTAGCCCATACCAGCTCTCACCAACCACCCCCATCTGTAGTTCTTGACTGTTTTGTCATATTTATTTAACTTAAATTAGATTCCACTGCTTTTATAAAGAAGACAATTATTTTGTTTCCATTCTACTGTTTGTGAGTTTACCAATCATGTCAAATATAAGGTAGCGATATTAAGTTGGTTTTCATTTTGTTTTTTATTTTAAAGCATGTACATAATTGTGAGTGAAACAAATTAGAGGACAAAGTCCCCTGAAATTTGGTGGAAATTAAGAGTGAATAACAGCTAAAAATGTCCACTGCTATGATGACTGGCAGTTCAAAACAGTAATTTTACTTTTAAGGAGGCTGGATGAAGATGATTAAAAATTTATACTATTTAACACCTACCTATTAATGCCTATTAACTCCTTATATAGTATATTTATATGCTAATTATTGTGACATAAGATAGGATATTCCAAGCATTTAGCAAAGCATCCTGCATATAAAACCCATTGCCATTAAGTTAGTTCCAAATCATGAAGACCTTATAGCATTTCCCAGACTGTCAATCCTTACTAAAACAAAGTCTCATCTTCCTTCTGGGAACCGCTGGACTGTTTGAGCCACTGACCTTGTAGCTAACAGCACATGATCAGGGCTATAAAGCATCCTCAAAATGTAAGAGTAGAGGGCTGAGCCCCGGTGGCGTAGTGGTTGTGCGCGGGACTGCGGCCCACTGGGACGGAGGTTCAATTCCAGCAGTGGGGCTAGGCCTCGTACTCCCACCACCGGAGAGCAGTGATGACCCCCCAAAAAAAGTTAGAGTAGATATCAAGATAGTGTGGGATTGGCATAAAAGCAGACATGGAGATAAATGGAATAGAACAAAGATTCCAGAAATAGACTCATGTCTCTACAGTCAACTGTATATTTTTTTTATAAATCATTTTATTGGGGGCTCATATAATTCTTATCATGATCAATACACATGTCAATTGTATGCAGACCACATCTGTACATTTGTTGCCATCATCATTCTCGAAACATCCTCTCTCCACCTAGGCCTCTGGTCCAGCTCCCCATATTTCCCCTCCGCCCCTCCCCCATGTATCCTTAACAATTTATAACTTGCCATTGTAACAGTTCATCATGGTGAACTGATTTTTTTTTTATGGTGAACTGATTTTTTCACAAGATTCCCAAGACCATCACTTGTAGATGTCATGATAAAAGTCATACTAATTGTTCTTGGGAAGGAAAAAAAATCTTTTCAACAAATGATGGAGAGACAACTGATTAGCCACATGTAAAAGGAGGAAGTTGGACCCTTACCTTACATCATTCACAAATATTAAACAAAATGGATCAAAGAATTACATGTTAGAGTTAAAACCGGAAAAATTGAAGATAAAAACATATCCCTAAATCTTTGTGATCTTGGTATTAGACAATGGTTTCTTTTTGTTTGTTTGTTTGCTTTTGGGAGGGGGGGGCATCACTGCCTGTGGTGGTCATGGGCACTACCCAGTGCTGCTCCTGAGAGCTGCCACTGGATTAGAACTGCCAAGCCCGTGGGCCGTGGTCCCGCACTCAACCACTTACGCCACCAGGGTTCAGCCTAGGCAATGGTTTCTTAAAACATGACACCAAGAATATGTACAACAAAAGAGAGAAAACAGATAAGTTTGATACACTCAAAACTGTTGTGCCTCAAAAGAAAGCATCAAGAAAATGAATAGATAACCCCCACAGACAGAATAGGAGACAATTTCACACGTCATTCAAATGAGGGTCTTGTATGTAAAATATATAAAGAATTCTTACAACTCAGAAATAAAAAGGCAGTCCAATTTTTTTTAAATAGGCAAAACCCAATTTTTACACAAGAGTAAAAAGAAATATGATTTAAAATTTAGAAACAGGGAGCCATTTCTCAGAAGATGCACAAATGGTCAGTAAACCCTTGGGGAAAAAATTCAGCATGTTGTTCACCAGGAAAATTCAAATCAAAACCACCCTGAGATACCACTTCACTTCCACTAGCTTGTTCAGTGGCAGGTGTGGGTAAGAATGTAGAGAAACTGGAGCGTTCACAGCGTGGGTAGGGTGGTAGGAAAGTAAGATGGTGAAAAATAGCCCGTCAGTGTCTGAAGAGGTTAAACACGTAGCTGCTGTTACACTTGATAAGGGTTGTTGCCCTGAAGTAGCAAAGTCAAATTCACTAACCCCAAGTTAGAGGGGAACAGAGTATATTAGGTGACACCAACAGGGAGTTTGATGACAATGAAGGTCATCTTGATGGAGTCATTGAAGTTTATCTTGATGGAAATTAGAATGTGGAGAGATTATATTTTACTTTGGAATCCATATGCTAGGGAATTACATACATATATTTTACTTTAACTCAGGTTTCAGGACAAACCAGATAGTCAGAATTAGCCTTGGAGGGAAATAAGAGAGATACTTTTGATGTTGGAGCAGTCTTTTCTGATATATTAACTACATCCGACTCTTTGAGGACACATCCATATCTAACATGCTTATTTCTGAACAATATAGAAAGTTTTTAAAATTTCAAAATAATTTAAGAGACAAAGAAAACATGGAGCAAGTTTGGGTAGGTGCAGTAAATGAAAACATGGCATGATTTAATCTAATTAAAGCAAAAAGGTTCTATTACTAGTAATAATAATAATAAACCCTCTGCCATGTGGTTTAATCTGACCCATAGCAACCCTATCTAGAATTTCTGAGACTAAAAATGTTTATGCAAGGAGATAACCTCACCTTTCTTCTATGAAGTGGCTGGTAGGTTTGAACCACTAACCTTGCAGGAAGCAGTCTAATGGATAACCCCCTATGCTATCAAGACTCTTTAGTTTTAGGACTCAGCAAGTCCACTTTTAAGTGTGTACCCGAGAAAAATTAAAATTTATGTCTGGGCTGAGCCCTGGTGGCATAGTGGTTGTGTGTGGGACTGCAGTCCACAGGGTTGACAGTTCAAATCCAGCAGCAGCTCTCCAGGAGCAAAGCTGGGCTTCCTACTCCCACCAGGGCAGTGATGTCACACAAAAAAATATGTCTTATGTGAATCACAATAGAAAATCCTAGACAGAATGGGAGAAAAATGTAGAACAAAATTCAAAATCATGAAAAAGACTAAACTTAATGATCTAGTGGAACTCCCAAAAGTATGACTGCCGGACACTCTTTTACCTAGAACTGAAACCAGTCACATCACCTTTCAGTCTAATAATAGAACTATAAAGTAAACAATAACATCTGAAAGAAATATAACTCTCAAAGCAACCAACCATTCAGCACCAGAAGAGCAGCATTTGCCCAAAAACAAAGCTCAGAAGGCAGGAAGGAGCAAGAAAGGACAGTGACTCCAGGAAGGAAGCAGGGAAATGCTGTTAGGTTGAGGAAATTGCACCTAATGCCACAAAACAAAAAATGTTTGTTCTGTAAACCTTCACACAAACCACAATCAGTAAATAAAATAAAACCTATCTACCCCAAATCCTGTATACAAGTGTCCAGCGCATTATTCATGATAAGGGAACCAACCTAAATGTCTATTAACTAATGGTTGGATTAGAAGAATGTGCTGCTTCCACACAATGAATCTTATTCAACAATAAAAAGTACTGATACATGTTACTACATGGATGAATCATGAAAACACACACATCACAAAAGAGTGCATGGCATATACTTCTATTTATGTGAAATTTCTCAGAATAAGAAATAAAAGACAGAAAGTGGATTGACTAATTTCAGCTTGAGGCTTCAAACTGAAGGTGGGAAAAGGTGGAGGATAGATTAGAATAGAGTAGTAGGGCTGAGCCCTGGTGGCGTAGTGGTTGAGTGCGGGACTGCGGCCCACTGGCTTGGCGGTTCAAATCCCGCAGCAGCAAGGCTGGGAAGCTCCCACGACCACCAGAAGGCAGTGATGCCCCCCCCCCCAAAAAAAAGAACAGAGCAGTAAAGCAAGAACCTGAAACTCAGCAAGCATCTCAGCATGTTAATGTTCTTTTTCTTTGCCTGGACAGATGGCTCCAAAATTCATTCCTGATGGGTTTGGGTCACCATTCAGTAGTCATGTTGCAATTGGAGTACAGTATTTTACCACTGACTGTACTCACAGAGCCTGGTTGTACTAAGAGATATCCTAAGGATTATTCTGGATTCCAGACATATTCTTTACATCTGTTATACAATATCTGACTTCCCCTGGTATTCAATTCAATCATAGCACTCAGTATAGTAGCTCCCTTCTTTGACTGTTGATTCAGAGGCTTTCCCAAAGTCAATGGGAGTCATTCTTAACTTCTAATTCAGTACAATCGTTGCTGTGGCTCCACGTGGGAATGTTCCTCCCTTTGGAACTAAAACCTCCAAACCCGAAGAGTACAGGGTCTCAAGGACAGGAAACAAAAGTGCTGCAAGGATCACTAGAAATCGTGAGTGATTCCACTCCCATGAATCCTAGTTATTGGGGAAACAGTATCACCACACATTGGACCCTGGTTCAGAGCACATGCAGTTCCAGAAGAACATGGCCTCCATGCTGCATTGTATCTGCACCTACCTCGTGCTGTAATTATGTCTTTGGAGACCATTTCATCATTTCATGAAGTCATCTGTTTCAGGATAATGTTTCAGGGGAACGTGGTAAGAATTACATGCGCATGGACTCATTATCATATTTCATTTGCTGTGAGATTAGTCCCTTGATCCAAGGTGATGCAGCATGTGATACCATACGGAGAGATAAATCCATGGGCAATAGCATTGAAGGCAGGGAAGGCACATTTGTCTCTAGAGCAAGTGGCTATTCCAATAAGAACTTAAATGTTTTTTGTTGTTGTTCTTTTCCCCAAAACATGATTTTTCTCATGATGAAAATGGTCAGCGCTGAGCCCTGGTGGCGTAAGAGGTTGAGTGTGGGACTGCGGCCCGCGGGCTTGGCGGTTCAAATCCAGCGGTGGCTCTCAGGAGCAGCGCTGGGTAGCTCACATGACCACCAGAGGGCAATGATGCAAAAAAAAAATGGTCAGCTATAGTCAACCTCACACCAAGTTGCTGGTTGGTCTCTCTGAGGAATGGCCCCCTATCACCAACTCATTTGATCTCTGCTGCTTATAATTCAAGCCCTCACAAGTGGCAGTAGCCACGTCAGCCGTGGTGAGTGGAAGCCCATGTTGCTGCACTCATAAATCACCTCCATCCCTAACACTATGACCCTGTTTTTCATGAGCGCATTGGACAATGACGGGAGTAGCTGGAGGAACCGGATGACTGGTTTCCACAGATGATGTCATCCCGCCCCCTTGATTGTTAAAATCACCCTCTGCAGAGAGAACCCTTTGATCAGCTTACATATAAGATGCAAATACAGTCCCTTTTTGGCCCATGAGGAGAGACTGTCCATGAACTACTTACTTCTCATCAGTTTTCTAATCATGATCCTTCCAAGTCCCTGACCATCCAGCCAAACCACTGGACACATTCCATGAATCAATAAATACATACAGATCTGATCATTTCTTCTAAGCACAATTAACCACCAGGTAGGGGCATTCCTCAAAGTCCCACCCATTGGGAGGATTCCGCTTCACCATTGTCCTTCAGGGAAGTACAGGGAAAGGGCTACAGTGCTACTGCTGTCCACTTTTGAGTGGCACCTGCATTTTGTCAAGTAGGAGGTTTCTCTTCCTCAATCAATTGATCGTAAGGAACTCCCCATGAGTCCTCAGGTGCAGACTAGGAGAAGGAAGGTGCTGGGACAGGAGTGAGGACCATAGGTATTTGGACCATATCTTCATGCAAACAATTCAACTAATTTGTGCCTTCAAGTCATGGTAGATTCTGATTTTATATATATATATACACACACATATATAACTTCTGATTAATGATAGAGTGCTGCTGTGCATGCCCAACTCTATGTCTCTATGGGTCAGACAACACCCAGGTCATGATGGGGAATCCAGGTCTCATGATGACTTGGGTCAGTCTCCACTAAGGCCCAATAACAAGCCCGCAACTGTTTCTCAAAAGGGAAATGTTTACCTGCAGAGGATGGCAGGGTTCTTCTCCAAAATCCTAAAGGATTCACTATATGGGGCCTGCCAAAGACGCCAAACTATCTTCTCCGTCCCTAATACTTCAAATATCATTGTTTCACTGGTGGCATAGCAGCTTGCATGTCAGCCTGATCTGATTGCAGAGCCTTTTCTTGTTTGACACTTGCTTTTTGAGCACTTGGTAGATAGACCAAAATAGCACAACAAGTGAAGGATAGATTGTCTCCCAAATTCAAAGAGGCCTGCGGTCATGGTGCCTCCCTTTTAGTTCTTGTGGGATGGGGAGAAGACACAATATAGCTTATCTTTGGGGGGGGGCATCACTGCCCTCTGGTGGGAGTAGGAGACCCAGTCTTGCTCCTGGAGAGCTGCTGCTGGATTTGAACTGTCAACCCAATGGGCCTCAGTCCCGTGCAGAACCACTGCGCCACCAGGGCTCAAGATATCTAGCAGCCTTCACTTTTGTACAACTATTTCAACATGCTCACACTGCTGAACTCTTGAAATATCACTGAAGTGGCAGGCACGTGGATTTTTTCGGCTGACTTTCCCACTCTCTCAGTGCTGATTCATGGCAGGCCCTGTGGCTTTCCGAGAGTGTAAAGGTGTACAGGAGCAGACAGCCCAGTCTTTCTCAGATATGCTGGTGGACTTAACCTGCCGGCCCCTGCAGAGAGATGGCAGCCCAACACGTAAGCACTACAGCTTCCACTCTAGCAAACTGACATTTTACCATTACGTCTGCAGTCACTAGTACTTTCTCCTGATTAGGTGCCATCAGCATAATGTCATCAATCTAACGACCCAGTGTGATTTCTTGTAAAAGTAAAGAGGGTCATGGTCCCTGTAGACTAAACTTTGACATGATAAAGAGATGATATGTCTCTAGGAAGAATGAGGAAGGTGTCTTACCAACAAGTTGCATCTGGTGATTCTTTGAAATCAGAATTGAGAAAAGTCTTTGACCAGATCAATAACTTCATGCCAGGTCCCAGAAGATACGTTCATTTGCTCAAACAATGAAACTGTCTTGGAAACAGCAGCTGTGCTTGGAGTCACAACTGGTTAAGTTTAATGATAATCTTTCCAAACGCCATCTGTTTTTTCTGCAGGCCAAATAGGCGAGTGAAATGGGGATCTGGTGCATCCTTCAAGTCCTTGATGATAACACTGACTTCTTCAGTCCTGCCAGAAATGTGATATTGATATTAGTTTACTGTTTTCCTAGATAGAGACAGTTTTAATGGCTTTCACTTGGTTTTCCCCACCATAACAGACCTTATTCCACATGTCTGGCATCTGATATGGGCTCTGCTATTACTGAGTATGACTACTTCATTTATGAATTCTGGAACTGGGGAATCACTGCGGGGTGGATTAAGGGACCCATTGGACCCACTGTGACATGATCCTGAGGTAAGACTTCATTAATAACTTTACCCTCTTAGAACTCTACATGATTGGTCGAACACAGTTTCTTTTGGAATTAGTGTCAATTCAGAGCCAATGTCCAGTAATGCCCCTGTCTGATTATTTCATTTTCCCCAATGAATAGTTACTTTTGTAAAAATCCATAGATCTGAATGAACTATGAGCATATCCAGCTAAAAACAAAATTAAAAATGTTTAGAATGAAGCTGAACATTAAAAAATGCTTGAGAGTGGCCATCTAGCACGGAAGTAACAAAGCCAACATGGAAGAAGTACCCCAGCCTGTGTGATTGTGAGGTATTGACAGGATCAGGTATCAAGCAAAAGAAGACCAAAAACCATCATATCGGTGTGAACCAGAGGGGTCAGAGGAGACCTAAAGCCCATCTGTAGACAAATGGACAGAAGAGTCACAAGGAAGGGATGAGTTAGCCAGGGTACAGTCTAGCACCAACAAAACACACAACATTCCTCTAGCTCTTAATGCTTCCTTTCCCTACCCCCACCCCCACTACTCTGACCTCAGCATCCAGCTAGTCGCTAGACCAGAACATGTACACTGGTACAGACAAGAGATCTCAACACAGGGAATCTAGGACAGATAAGCCCCTCAGGCACAGTTAGTGGGAGTAATGATACCATGAGGTTGGGGGAAGGTGAGGAGAGATAGGCAAGATGATCAATATAATCAACATATAACACCTGCCTCACCCCCCACTCCCAGGGGACAAACAGAAACACGAGAGAAGGGAGACAACAGACAGTGTAAGATATGAAAATAATAATTTAAAAATGTCAAGGGGGCTGAGCCCCGGTGGCGTAGTGGTTGTGCGCGGGACTGCGGCCCACTGGGACGGAGGTTCAATTCCAGCAGTGGGGCTGGGCCTCCTACTCCCACCACCGGAGAGCAGTGATGCCCAAAAAAACTTAAAAAAAAAAAATGTCAAGGGATCATGAAGGTGAGAGGGTGGAGCAGGGAGGGAAAAAAGAGGAGCTGATACCAAGGGCTCAAGTAGAAAAAAAATTGAAAATGATTATAACAAATATACAAATGTGTTTGATACAATTGATATATGGATTGTTTTAAGAACTGTAAGATGGGGGCTGAGCCCCAGTGGCGTAGTGGTTGTGCGCAGGACTGCGGCCCACTGGGACGGATGTTCGGTTCTAGCAGTGGGGCTGGGCCTCCTACTCCCACCACCGGAGAGCAGTGATGCCCCCCCTCCCCCCCCAAAAAAAAGAACTGTAAGATGGTCAGTGTAAGACATGAAAAAATAATTTATAAATGATCAGTGTTCCTGAGGGAAGGTGGGGTAATGAGCTGATACCAAGAGTTCAAAAAGAAAGAAAATGTTTTGAAAATGATGGCAACGGGCTGAGCCCCGGTGGCGTAGTGGTTGTGCGCGGGACTGCGGCCCACGGGATGGAGGTTCAATTCCAGCTCCATGAAGCAAAGGCCTCCTCCCACCACCTGAGGGGAGTGATGAAAATGATGGCAACATATGTACAAATGTGCTTGGCACAACGGATGAATGTAAGGATTGTGATCAGAGCTGTAAGAGACACCAATAAAATGATTTTTTTTTTTTAAATCCATAGATCCCTTTGGAGAAGGCTGGGAGAAAGACAAACACTGTAAAATTTTGGCTTCTACCAAGAAGTTGCTGGCTAAGAGGTGATGATTAGTGTTCGGTGCAAAAAATAGAGATTTTGGAAGGGATATGTTTATTGTTTCTGTGTGTTCCATCTGGAGAAATCCATGTGCATAGTTGCCTTTTGTGTCATTTTAGAAAGGTAATTGCTATGAACAAGTTCTTGGTTTTGCAACTTCTATAATATTATCTTGAGGTTCATTTCCATCACTGAAACATTCTCTTTATTTTAAAGACATTTTCAAACTTTTGTTTTTTCATCTTCCCAAAGTTTGCATTGCAACCACCAATAATTTTCTTTCTTTTTTTTGTGGGCATCACTGCCTCTGGTGGTCGTGGGCGCTACCCAGCCGCCGCTGGATTTGAACCTCCAAGCCCACAGGCCACAGTCCTACATTCAACCACTTACACCACCGGAGCTAAGCCCTTTTCTTTGGGGGGGGGAGGTATTGCTTTTTCATATTGTACACTGTCCAATGTGTCCCTTCACTCACTTCCCTGTTGGCCATGCCCCAGAGAGGAGGTTATATGTAGATCCCTGAAATTGGTTCCTCCTTTCTACTCCATCCTCCCAGTATCACCACTCCCATCACTAGTCCTTGGGGAAATATCTATCCTAAATTCCTCTGACTCCAGTGTACATCCCCTGTTCTAGCCAGACTTGTCTGGTAGAACTGGGATCATGATAGTGGGTGTGAGGAAGCATTTGAGAACTAGAGCAAAGATGTATATTTCGTTGTTACTGCACTGTATTTTAACTGGCTCACCTCCTCTCTGCAACCTCTCTGTAAGAGGATGTCGCTTCACCTATTGATAGGCTTTGGGTCGCCAATCTGTGCTCCCCCTATTTATAATGATATAATTTTAGTTCTTTGATGCCTGACACCAGATCCCTTCAACACCTCTTGGTCACACAGACTGGTGTGCTTCTTCCATGTGGGTTTTGTTGCTTCTGAGCTGGATGGCCACTTGTTTACTCAAGCCTTTAAGACCTCAGATGCTATATCTTTTCATAGCCAGGCACCATCAGCTTTCTTCACCACATTTGCTTATGCACACATTTGTCATCAGCAATCATATATCAGGAAAGTGAGCACACAATATTATGATTTTTAGTTCTTAAAGCCTGATAACTGATCCCTTTGACAACTCACAAGCTACAACCGCCAATAATTTTCAATGCATCTTGATTGCATATTTGATCAATTTCCAGTAGAAGTCATTGATAAAATTCTTCAATCTCTGTATCTTTTTATTCTGTTTTTCCCCAGATGGAATACACAGAAATCAAATTGACTGCATCTGTGGGAAAATATGATGGAAAAACTCAATATCAGCATCTAACACCAGACCAGAAACTGACAGTGCACATATGGGATTTCTGGATAAAGCTGAAGAAAATTAAAACAAGTCCACG